>JALIGW010000006.1:26498092-26755592 GCA_023053685.1 Diadophis punctatus similis
AGATAAAATTTCATTATAAGCCAAATTATGGATAGTAATAAAAATGATTAAAAATCATAAAAGTAAATAGTTACCTCTCCCCAAAATAGAGAAATCAAATTAAATTACATGAAATGAATAAACAATTCTGCCCTGAAATTATTAATTCTTAGTTAAAATAAAAGGAAAACTCTGTGATTCTAAGGGTCTCTTATTTATTTTAAAAATAATCCAGGTCTCAAAGCAGCCTATCTACATGTGGGATGGCTAACTCTGACCTGGAATTAGATTATAGAATTAAAGACTTTATGCTAGAGATTAAAGTTTAAAAAAAGAATTTAAAACTGCACAACTTTTGATTCATGTTGGTTTTTTATTTGCTTGCCTAGTTGAGTGTGAATTAAATCTATGTAATATTTCATTATATATATTTTGTAATAATGCTCATTCTCCCACCTATTTCTCCCTCTTCTTTCCTTCTGGCTCTTATACACACATGCACATACAAACACCACAGTCTTTCTACATGCTGACAAATGAAAATAATCAGTATTTCAAAAGAGATCTAAAGGGCAGGAGAGGCTGAATTTGTGAAAATACATTGGGTAGGAGGTGAAATAAGGAGGGGGAGATTGTTAAAGCCTGACAGCAGTGAAATTAAACAGATAAATTTCTGAATTCTTTTATCTTGTAAACATCCTAATTATCAACTTCAAAGGAAGGAGGATGTTTCTTCTTCTCTGCCAAACTGGAAGAAACTAGTTTCCTTCAAGTCTCATATGGGAGATATGAAGGCCTTTGAATGGATCATTGATTTTTATTAGTAGCAATCAAGTGAGAAATATTCTGGTGTGTGGCACAAAAAGTGTAAAATGGAATGGTTTATAGTTCAAAGGAGCTATTTGTGTCAGGGTTATTTTGCTAAAATGTGTTGTAAGCTTACCAGGTCAATGGAGTGCATTTTTTCAGCCGCCTTTGCATGGGAGTCATTTCTCTGCTCAGAGCTTTTTCTAGAGATCTTAGTAATTGTTGACTAAGTAGTTGACAATATATCTGCAAGCATGCTAATAGTCATTCTAAAGAGGAGGTGAAAGTTGCTGAAATAGTTTTCCCCTTCAATCTTTTTGGTCATTAAAATCACCTTACAATTGTCCCACCCAATGAAGGGATCGCTTTTTTAAAATGGTCCATATTGAATTGAGTTACAGAATAACAAATATCATTTCAGTCCCTTTTTATTCCAATAAAAAATGTACATAAAATTGGTAAAGGAATTTGGCACCCTATGCAGAAAATCCCCCAAGCATTTTTCTAGAAAAAGAATTAAACATTGATAATAATGACTTGCAATTAGATAGCTTTTCAAATTTTCAAAAATAATTATATGATTATTGCCATGCTCTGTTTAGTAGTATTGTTTGCCTGCTGAATGACATATCATATACCCAGATGTTTGCAAGTTGGAATTCCATCTCTTAAACTGTAAAATACCTTTCCTGATCCTGATTTATTGTGCAAAAGCTTCTAGCTGTAATTACAGTAATTCCCACTATATATATTTATATTTATTTCATTTATGATCCCAGACCAATAAAATTCTTATATACCGATCAACTCATGCAATCTGTAGCAAAGAAACAAAGGAATGTACATATATTTTCAGAATATGCTCTTAATAATGACCTTAATTCCAATAGGAAGGAAGGATGGATATTTAGATGAGACACAGAGACAGAGAACACAATTACAAGCAAATCTCTGGCCTTTTCTACTTAATTCCTATTAACATTAACAGATTGTTGTTTACCAATGTCTTGTAGCTCAGTTTTCCAATTTTAATAATCATTTCAACAGTATATATGTACTAATTATTTATGGCGGTATTTATAACAGAAAGTCTACAGTAAAATTTAACAAATTATACACATTATTTATTTATTTAATTTATTTATTAAATTTATATGCCACACATCTCATTGTCATGAGACTCTGGGTGGTTTACAATATGAATGAATGGAAGTGATATAAATTAGATTTATCTCTTTTCTTTTTCCTTATCCAATGCCTTAAAATTCTTTGGCTTACTGTTTTTTTGTTGGAGAGAGATTGGTTGAGCTAAGAGGAGGAGTTATAATCCAGGTATTAACCTAGTCTTTACTTTACTTTAGTAAGCTACAAGAAGACAAAGTCAACACCCCCCCCCACCCCACACAACTGTTGTTGAACTTTATCTAGTCCAGTCCAGGTGCAAACCACTAGTCTGGGAAGATTCCTGTGTAATAGGCACGAACAATAAAGCAAAAAACAACAACAACCTTGATATGTCTTCATATATGTGCATTTTGATACTTTAACTATCTCTCTATAAAATAAATTGAATTTGATATCTCTATTTGTATCATCATCATCATCATCATCATCATCATCATCATCATCATCATCAAATCCACTGGAGAATGAAGGCCTCTTTGTTGCAGGTTATAACCTATTACCTCCCATGCTAGTCCAATGTGTGTTGGTAAATATAGAGATTTTTTAAAATTTTCCAATCTAGAAATGAGAAAGAATGACTGGCTCAGAATCACACAGCTGTTTTCAATACAGAAGGGAGGATGGGTCCCTGTCTCTAGACCAGCACTTTAACCATTACACTACCTTTTTGTAGTGTAATGGTTTGTAAGGTTGTGTGTGTAGATGTGTGTAGGATCCAGATTGTTGGGGGCAGTATGCTGACTCTGTAAACCGCCTAGAGTGGGCTGTAAAAGCACTAGGCAGCGGTATGTAAATCTAAGTGCTAAATGCTATTGCTATATACACCTAAACCTAAAAGCAGATATGCCTCGGAAAACCTGCTCCAGGAAAGAAAGCAATTGACTGTTTGTTCCCTGGAACAGAAAAAGGAAAAGGAACACCCATATGGAATTTGGCCAATGGAGGATATTATAGCCTTTTAGCTGGGAGTGAATCTCCTGCAAGCTGTTGCCAAATTGTGTCAGTTAAGGAAAGACTTTCTTAAACCAGCTCAAGGTCAAATTTGCATGAACACAGGGGAAAAAAATTAACTGAGAATATATCCTGAAAGAAATAGGCAGCAAATGTAGATTAAAAATTTCTTCAATCTATTTAGGCCTAAATTTAAATCAACATTTTATTCTATATTTAACCCAAAACACCCAAATATTACTATTAATTATAGCCAGTAGTTAATAAAGCATTGGGTAAATGCAACACCTAAATCAGTTTAAAGAAATTTTAACAAAGCAACAAAATTTGAGAAAATTGTATACTTTGTATAAATCAAATCAAATATCTTTACTATGGTTCTTGACCAGCCTTTATAATAAGAGTACAGTAGAAAGGGAAACAGCAATTTGTTATTAGGAAAGGAAAAAACAGAAAATAAAACAACATATCTTATTAAAAGTGTTTACCAAGTTGTATAATTTGGTAAAGATATTTAGTCACCTAATATGTTGAGTGTGGGGTTGGCATCACACAGAGTGTGGGGTTAGCATTACAATAATAAAAGAATTATCTGAATCGGCTTCATATTTGGAGATGATCAGAGCACGTCTTGGGGGATCATAGAAAGGGCATGGCATGACAACATGGGTGAGATTTTCTGTCTCCCTGGATCCACAAGGGAAAGTGTCTGTGAATCCCATGAAATCTTCCCACCAGTTGAGCTGATGGGACACCATCAAAGCAGGTTTTAGAAAAAGCCCATCTGTCTATTTTTTTTAAGGTAAGATTTTCCCCCATCCAGTTGTCCAGGGGTGATGCTCATCTCCATTTCCTAGCTGAGGGAAAAAGTGTTGCCTGAAGATGCTTCTGTAGTCATGTGGTTGGCATGACTACATGCTGAGGTGCATGGAACACGGCTACCTTCCCACTGAAGTGATACCTATTTATATTTGCTTAGTGTTAAATTGTATAGATACCCTGCAGTAGAGGGCTTGCAACTGTCTAACATTTGGCAACAGAATTCAGGTTGTAGCATTCTGGCAATCAATGTCCCTGATTCTTCTTTTACTATTGATTTGACCTTCTTCATGGTTAATTGGCTTAAATATTCAGGAAAGAGTCCGAAACTGAAAAGTTATGCTATGCAAGTGCTGGGTCGGTAATTGTCTGACAGCTGCAGAGGCTGGCCTGTAGAAACAAACATAATTATCGAAAATTCCAAAAGAAAGAAGACTGAATTCAATTGTGCTGTATTGTGCAATGGAAAACACTAATTGGAAGGAAGCCTGATATAAAGAATATTTTAATGATATTTGAAACTTTCATAATTTTAGAACACGGGTGTCAACCTCGTGGCGTCACGTTGCCGTGATGTGACATTTTGTGATGTTTTTTTCCCTTCGTGGAGCTAGGGTGGGCATGACATGCATGTGACACATCTGGCCCATGGGCCGCCACTTTGTCAACCCTGTGTTAGAACATTAATAATGAGGGTAATAAGGCACTAAACAAACATTTATCTGGATATAATTCATTCTATAATAAACGTATTAGAATCCAACGGCTTGTGGACATAGATTTGCAATATTTAAGATCCAGAGCCAATAAAACCTGCTCCCCTTTGATTTTCAGCCATTCTAATAATTATGGATTGAGAATGGCTTCATATTTCTATACTCTAACCATCCCCAAGTATAAAAGAGTCTTTTCCCTAGCCCGTTTTAATGTTTTGCCCTCAGCACTACTCGACGGGCGATTCAAGAGGCTCCTGATTAGTGAGCGACTATGCCCCTGTGATAGGGCTGAAGTTGAAACTGTGGAGCATGTCTTATCATACTGCCCTATGTATAACACAGCCAGAATTAAATTATTGTCTCTTCTTGGAACTGATCCATCTGGTTCTAAGGCTAGTAATTTTGCCTTATATTGTCTAGGGGATGATTCCTCCTATATTACTTCTCAGGTTTCAAAATTTTTCTTAAGAGCTGTAACTATTAGAGGAGAATTCCCTTTAGCCAAAACTTCTGGTGTGGCTAAACATGTGGTAAGGTATATTTGTAAATATCTACCTGACCTGAAATTAATGTAAACTGAATTTCATGGAACTTGTAACATAATGACAGGGCATTATACAGTATGTTGTGCATCTTGCAGAGTAGTTCTTGTTAAAATAATTGGCTTTATCTCTGAGAAACACATATAGAATTGTGTTATAAATAGCATATTTGTATGCAAAAACCTTATATTTGAGATATTTTAATGAATTCCAGTGGTGTTGTGTGAAAAGTGCAGGAGAATGGATTGAAGCTATTATGTAATTCAAAACAAAGTAATGTTATTTGTCACTTGGCAGATTTCTAAGCTTCTAGAATTCCACTGAGTCATTTTATTCTGCTGAAAGAATCAATCTGGCCCTAAACTGCATAGGCAAACTTTTTTAATGTGCTTGTTAAGTGCATCTATATATCCTTGTTAACTCTGGGGTGGGAGAGTTGTGTAGGAAATTGGAGCAGAAGACAGTTCTAATGTTTGGTCATCCAATCAAGTACACTACAGTAAGGTAAAGGTAAAGGTTCCCCTCGCACATACGTGCTAATCGTTCCCAACTCTAGGGGGCGGTGCTCATCTCCGTTTCTAAGCTGAAGAGCCAGCGCTGTCTGATTGATGCTGATTCCATGGTCATGTGGCAGGGGATGGCCCAATTATACTAGACTGCAGTGTGGAATTGTTGTCTGTCTGTATATCTCTCCAAATTAGGGTGCTTTCAACAATTGATAGGTTTCTCCTAAAATCCTCCATACCGTATAAGGGAAATTCTAGGTTGAAAGAGGAGCGCTAGAGGTGCAACATCCAAGGAGGTGATAAATGCTGACTATAGCATCTACTCGGTGAATGATTTTATCAGAGTTCTCCAATCACAGTGCATTATGAGATAGATATTGAAATCCAGGTTCAGAAGTAAAGGACATCAGCCCTGGTTATTACTTGGATGGAACATTATCAGAGAATTCTAAGGCCACTTCTGTATATTGCTAAAAAACCAAAATGACATAAACACAGGTATGAAATCTCAAGAATAAAGTTGATTCAAAGCAGGTTTTACTTTTTTTAAAAAAAATTAGTATTTTCAAAGTCTTCCATCTGAAAAGGTTAAAAAAAAATCAGCATCATGTAGGTGTAATTGTTTGGTAAATGGGGAAGTTGTTATGCTTCAGCTTTACATTCCTCAATCACTCTTTACATATTACACTTTTTGTAAATTTCAGTGGAACTGAAAGCATAAAGCAAATTATTAATCATTTATCATAACTTCCTAGCTTGTATATCTTTTGTCTTGCCTAGAAATATATACATATATATATATACCATTTTATATAAATTCTGACCTTCCCAGAAATGTGAAATCTCTTCTTTCTCAAGAAAAATGGGGCCACTTATTTTCATAACAATTATCAGTGAACATAACAGGCACAAATAGAGAGATATACATGGTTTTTCCAGAGCACTTCCCTCCAAAAAAAAAATTCTGCTGTTCTTAAAGCAAATTCTAATCTTCTCATGTTCTTTTCCACTAAAAAGATTCACTTTGCCTTTTTTATCACCAAGTAATTAAATATTGTTAAATTATTAAATCATTGACAACTTCCTATAAGAAATAAAATCAAAATTTAAAAACACATCAAAAAGAAACGTACTACAACTGATAACAAATTTTCCTGTAGATATCATCTAATTAATTAGAGCTATTTTAAAAAATTAAAAGGTATGGCTGTTTATTGTTTTCTAGTATATACTACCAATAGGACAGTTGAGTTTCTAGATCAGGATTAAAATTTATCTTGCAAGTGCACAAACTAGTCTAGAATTAATCATGTTTTTTCCAAATCACTAAACTGAGTGCAGCTCTTAAATAGATACTGAATAGCCTTGAAGGGCTGAAAATGTTTTTTTCATTACTGTGATAAAGATCTGTTGAAAATTTTGCTATTTTCTCCTATATGACCAGAATACTAATGGATAACATATAAAATACCTACAAGGAATATCTATATAATTTATATTATAAATTCATACAGTATTTTCCTACCCCACACATCTCTAAATCATCATCCAAAAGGAGTTATACTTACTATTCACTTGCTATGGTCTATTATTATCTTGACAATTATGTATACTGTATATACAAATATGAGTTTCTTGAAGGCATTTACATATTTCTAGGGTGTTTTAAAGGAAGGAAGGAAGGAAGGAAGGAAGGAAGGAAGGAAGGAAGGAAGGAAGGAAGGAAGGAAGGAAGGAAGGGTCAAATATTATTCCTACTACTAAAACATCTCCTCCAAAACAAGCTTTGATTTTACTTTATTGCAGAATGCATGCTCAGTTGCTAGGCTGACTCACGCCAAAAGGCAAATAACAGTGGACCTTTCCCCCTTTCTGTAGTTAACCAGTGAAAAAGCTGGATCTGTTTATTCTCAAGCATCAGCACTGCTAAAAGAATAAGACATCAGAGGCCTGTGAATGAGAAGCTCTCTTCAAGCCCACAAAGCCTTTGCTCCCAAATCTACCTTAACCAGTTTAAGGAAAGAGCTTTTGGCACCAAGTCTGCCTTCGGTGAAAGACTGATAATGATCGTGAAAGACATTCTGTGGACTCCTGCTTTGCTCACTTCAAAGGCCTTCAGTCTTAATCAACATTAAATCATCATTTTCCCTTGCATATAGGGACAGCTGTACACAATCTATTTGTTTTAAAACAGATTATGGTTCATTTCCCTGCTAGAATGCTTGTGTGTTGGGGTTTTTTTTTAAGGCACTTAATTAGTTTAACTAGTAATTCACCCAGTAAGTTATATATTCCCAGTGTTTTTCAGGATCTTACACATATTTCTTTGGCTATTAAAATGAAATAATTTTCAATATCATTTGTCAGTCTAATGGATGAAGCTTATCCCAAGAACTGCATTTAGAAGTTCTACACATTCAGCGGGCTTTGCTACTATTTCTGACTTAAACTTTTGTGAAGATAGGTCACTATGTCTCCTTAAAAACCTGGGACTGGTTGGAGGCTGCAATTCTCAATCGACTTCATCCAACTCTGAAGAGTAATGTTAACTTAGATTAATTGCCTTATTCCATTCAGCTAAAACATGTATTAGATTTGAACTCAAAGCATTATATGAATTTAGCTAAGGGCAATGACTTTCCAATTAAAGAAAAAGTACTTATATTTTGAATTTAGATGCAATTGCAAAAAGGTGTGTTTAAAATACTAGGACACCTGGTTTTGACCCATAGTAGCTAAGAGCTTGTATCCATGTTTTGTTATTCCTATGGACTTGATGTAACAGAGATATAGTACTGCTATCTGCTGACTGGAGTTTTTCATATCCTCTTCTATTTATGAAAAGAAAGAATTGCAACATTACCAAATTCATTTTTATGGATATTACAAAATATTCTGCTCAGTGACTACATCCTTGAATTTACTATGAATAAGGCCAAAGAACATAGCATTCTATTAGTAAATCTAGCTCTTGGGAGGAGAGGGAAGTTAGAATTTAGCCATTCTTGATGGGCTTTGCAATTGTTCCCAATCTCTTCTTGATATACAATCATCTCCTACTTTGAATAAATATTTTCCTTGACCATACTTCATGTCTATTGGAAGATATTCTAAAAGGTTAGGTTCTGAAACAGAAAAGGCCCATAGAAACAGGTGGGTTTTTTTCCAGAAAAATCTCCAGTTGAACCACCTGAGATTCAAGATTATTGCATTTTCTACATTGTAATTTTTGTCTGCAGAAGCTTTTAAATCCTATAGTTTTTTAAAAAATGAAGTCACATTTAAACAAAATGTTAAAAAATGCCCAGTGGCAGTGATTGTATAAAATCACATTTTATAGCACTTTGCAGATAATAATGTTTCCTCCTCCTCCTCCTTTTTTCTTGTATTTCATTATTGATTCTCTAGCCACTTTTTCCTCTAGATTTTATACATATATACAAAGAGCATCAGTTAGAACTTAAGAACACTATTCCTACTCACACCAAAAAATATATATCAAAGAATTGTTGCAGGATCCAATCTGGGTCGGTCACTGGGACCAGAGGTTTAGTCTTCCAAGCTTTCAGACTTATGGTGGAGCCCATCCTCAGGGAACTTCTCTCCACCAGAATGTGTGCTTTGGGCTTCTATGTGTAGTATTTATGAATGAATTGTATACCAAAGTATATAATTTTGATGAGCATTGCCAAATGGCATAATAGATCAAGGAAGACACCTTTTTTCATTCATCATGACAGAATGAAAAGGTCTGACTATGAGCTTATAATGGGTGCGATAGCTCAGCAATTATAGATGCTGAGTTTGTCAACTGGAAAGCGACAGCTCAGGTTCAAGACCCGAGCACTGCACAACAGAGTGAGTTCCTGTCCTTGCCCCTGCTCCTGCAAATCTAGCAGTCTGAAAGCATGCAAATGCAAGTAGATAAATAGGTACCACTTCAGTGGGAAGGTAACAAGGCTGTGTGCTCTTTGGCATGCAGGCCATGTGGTCACGGAAATGTTTTGGGACAATGCTGGCTCCCTCACTAAGAAACGGAAATGAGCACCACCCCCTAGAGTCAGACACAACTGTACAGGGGAAACTTTTACCTTTACCTGTATGAACCTTATACTTAAACATATGCTCACTTGCATAATCTAACTCCTCCAACTTGAACCACTCCATCTGTTTCATTCAATGGCAACTCATCAAAAAGATCTACTATTCATTACAGTTTTTCACTATAATATAAATTGTTGACTTAGGTTGTTGGTGGTTTAAGGGAGGTGAGTTGATGATCATAGTCTGAGCCTGCTTGTATGGAAATATGTCACTAGGCAGTGATGGTTTTCCTCTGTAGACTGAGGGTGCAAAACTAACCATTTGTCAGAAAAATTCAAAAGCTTAACGTATCCAGTGTATGAAAGGATGTGATTTCTTTGCCAAATACAACTCTCACTCATCTCTAAATATCAGCTCACACTTTAGTTTGGAGACTATTTTGAGAACCTGCATTTTTAAACAGTTTCTCGTCCAATAATAACATCTTGTAGCTTTGAGAAATATAAAAGTTTCCTGTTTTCTTATTGTAGATGGATTTGGTGGGGCTCATCAAAACACCAGTGTCCTGAGTTGTCAGGACTAGCTTGCCAGATACTCCACATGAGAGGCGCATTGCCAAATATTCAACGTAGACTAAATCTAGAGTTAATGCTCATCTTAGCAAATTATTTTTCTGCAGAAAAATATTTGTTTTCTGGCTTTACAGTAGCTATAGTATAGTCAGAAGCCTGCCAAGGACTGCATTACTGTATGTGTTAAAAGTGAATGATTTGTTCAGTATCTTCAGAATCAGAAGGCAGGTGGTTGAAGAAGTCTGTACACTCACTCTATATAGACAAAAGCCGGTCTCCCCCATTTCAATACTCTGAGTTTGACTTTGTTTAGAGTTCTGCAATGCATTAAAATAAAGAACAAAGGAGAGAGAAAAGCAATTTAGGAATACAGTCAAAAGAGAAGAAGTTTAAAACATATGTGATTGATCATATGACTTCAATCAATATTATCCATGTAAGGAGTCTGAAACTGGCACATCGTGGGTGGGGTAAAATTTCAAAGCAGGAGTGCATAATTAAGCAAGTCCACCCCTAGTTCAAACACTTTTAAGGTGTATCAAGGTAGCCCCTTCACACACACAGACATACACAGAGGAAGAGAAAGACTTCTTTGTAGCAATATATTCCTAATATATTCCATTTCCTTATAGTTAATATTTATTTTCCTAATCAATATTACTGATCATTAATGTTACTCTCATTAGCCTCTATTGCTGAGTCTACTTCTTTTTATTCTTTCCCTAAGGTAAAAAAACATCACAAAAACAGTATCTTAAGGAAAGTGATGTTTTCTCTTGCGATTTGGTGGAAGCACATGGAAACCTGTTGAAGAGATGAACAATGAAAGTAAGGCCATCCACAACACCTGTTGTCCCTGCCTGTTCACCCACAATACACTCCACACATACAATTTTTTTCCTATTAAATCAAAAGGTTTTAAAAAGAAGATGGGATGGAAGTATAAGAAATAAAACTTAAGAGTTTATGGATTCTGGAGTCAGTTCTCTCCATCAAGATGTTCTCCACTCAGAAGGAAAATCAACACTAGGCTACTTGCTTCTATACTTTTTTCTTTTCTTTTCTTTTTAATTCAAAAAGTTTTATTAGTACATAGTACAAACATTTTTTATTTTTCTCCCCCCTCACCCACCCCCTTCCCTCCCCCCTCCCCCCCCCCCGGACTTCCCAGAGAGAATACAGGGCATAATATCAATAAGATAAATTTAAATTAAATTAAAAAAGAAAACTTTTTTTAAAAAAATACTTCAACTCCAAATTGTGCATTGTACATTGATAAATTACATCATTAAACCTCTGTCTTTTATATCATCTGTAAATAAAGTAATAATAAAAAAAATAAAAAATAAAAATACAAGAAAAATACAAGAAAAACAAAGATAAGATAAAAAGAAAAATATGCAAAGGAAAAAGAAAAGTTCCCTCCTCCTCCTTTCAATCATCTACCTTAAACAACTTTTTTCTATGTACATATTTTCTGGAGATCATCTTGCTCAGTAAGAGATGATAGACAGTACAGGAACTCTTGCTTAGAATCCTGAGACTGGTAGCATTCTGTGTTTCAGGCAGTATGCACATACAGGTGTTCACTTTCACTGTCCATGTGTGAGCCATCTTTATATAGAGAAAGGAGAAAAGCAGGCAAATATGACAGAAGAATCCATAGGACTTATTCATTATTAATTAAATAGGTGCTCAATTATTTGCTGCCGGTTTTTTTAAAAAATAATTATTTCTTGGACATGGTCAAGGCTGCAGATGTTGGCACAGTTATTGTAATTATTTCCTAGGAAAGCTAGAGCTGGGCCTTTTGTTTTTGGTGTGTGTGTGTGTGTGTGTGTGTGTGTGTGTGTGTGTGTGTGTGTGTGTGTGTGTGTACTGTTTTTGTTATATCACTTCCCAAGCTGGCTTCTACCTAGATATGTTGATTCTAATTCTCAAAATTCTCAACAATATTCATACAGATTGTAGATTTTTTTACATGTTGTTGAAATTACGTATCTGGAGAGAGTCCACAGGCTGCTGTAGTATTTAAGCCTAACAGAGCTTCAGTGTACTTATTTTTTGTAGCTTTCAGATCAAAGTGGCAGTAAATTATGCTGTGATTGTTCCAGGGATTGTATCATGATCTTGTAAAGGCCACCCAAAAATGCTCAAGCTGTGTATGCTTACAAGCATGATTTCCCTACCTCTATAATAATAGCCCAGAGTTTTGGAAAACACAGAGATGGCAATTGTCTGCCATAAACAATTAATTCAATTGACTCATTATACAATTCTGCTACCAGGCATTTTAATGCCATACAAAGGGAGAAATAATGGTCAACACTTCTACAAGTATTTTGTTTATTAGATTAACCTATTGTTGACTATAAAATAACATTTGACTATATTTGACTATAAAATAACACTCAAGGTAGTTGAATGTGTCCAAAGAAAATACAATAAAACAATTATGAATACCAAACTAAAAACAGATTATTTAATTTAACTGTAACATAAGGATCAGATACTAAAACTAATTTAAACTCTGTAAGACATCCTGCATCAGGAACTGGAATTATGCTGTCCAACAACTTAAAATGTGGACTTATTTTTAGGGTTACTTTCCTAATAGTGTAAAGACATACATTCTCTTTGTTTGGGTCATTAAATACTAGATATGTGGATGATGAATCTTCAATGGAGCTTTAGGATATCATTTTTGATGCCTTCAAAAGTGATAGATGCAATATTGCATATTATGTCATTTCTCCCTGTTATACCATACAGGTAATAAAAAGAGCAATTGTTGAGCACTCTGGTGCAGGGGTCTCCAACCTTGGCAACTTTAAGACTTGTGGACTTCAACTCCTAGAATTCCTCAGCCAGCTGAGGAATTCTGGGAGTTGAAGTCCACAAGTCTTAAAGTTGCTAAGGTGGGAGACCCCTGCTCTGGTGAATGAATAAGAAGAAAGAAGGCACCATGATAGAAGGTACCATTCCTGCCAGTTCAAAGATTGGATATCTTTGAGTTATATTCCAAAGACCAGGATACCTGATCTGCTTGTCAGGTCTGTCAATGAACTAGATCAGACAGGACATTCAATCATATTGACTGCATCCAGTGGTAAATGTTACCTGGGCAGATTATACGATAAAATAATAATAATAATTCAATCAAACTATGTCAAAATATAGGACAGTGGCAAGAATCAAATTGACACAGCAATGGGAAAGAAATACTGTATCTTGCCATCAATACAGGATTGGGAGACTAAAATCAAAGACTATGCAGCAATGGAAAAACTGACTGCATGCATGCATAAAGTGTAACCAAATTCAAGCATATTACACATCAAGGTAGGTAGGCTAAGACACATATTTTTTGAAAAAAAAACTGTTCTAATAGCAATCAGAATTAAAAGACACAGAAAAGACTAATAATGTCCAAAGTAAACTATTAAAATATTCAAATTACTAATAAAAAGTTTAAAAAATCAATAGATTTTTAAATTACATCCCTTTCAAAAACAACAACAACATAGAAATGACCTCACTGCATTTATGTTGTTGGAGATGGAATGAAAATAATGTTCTATTGAAATATATTGTTTTATGTCAATAAGAAGCAATGATGTATATTAACTCAACTTTGAGATCTAATATGTTTGTAGATACATGTTTATAATCTATTTCTGTCATGTGGGGGTTCTGGACAAAGAAAATGAACCTTCAAAGATTTATTCTTTAACCCACAACAAACATATGGCTTTAACTATTCAGTGCTTTCCAGAATGGATTAAGGAAGATCAATGAGGGATCGCTATAATAAATCATGGCTTCAATTTCTTGATATATGCATTTTTGTAAATAAAAGCCTTCTATATTTTCATTTTAAATTCTAAATTTAAATGCAGCCATTGCAGGCTGACTGCTAGTTCAACAGTTCAGCTGTTCAAATCTCACCAGGCTCAAGGTTGACTCAGCCTTCCATCCTTCCGAGGTGGGTAAAATGAGGACCCAGATTGTTGGGGGCAATATGCTGAACTCTGTAAACCGCTTAGAGAGTGCTGTAAAGCACTATGAAGTGGTATATAAGAAAAGTGCTATATTTCCTTTTTTTTAAGGTTCCCCTGCCTTTTTACAATTTTGTGCATTTTTTTCTTTGCTTTTTATATTTAGTTAATACAAATTAACAAATTACATCCAAAGTAAAAACATGATAAAACTCAGCAGTGATAAACTGAATGTAAACTGAACTTTTGAACTGTTGGAATATTCATGACTGGGAGAGCCATGTGATTGAGTCAGCCAATCGGGCTGAAGTGTTAATTGAGCATGTCCAGAAACTTAGCAAGAAGAAGGGCGTGGTTTACTCTGTCCACCATTAAAGCTTGCTGTGAAAACATCTCAACATGTGATCTGAAACAAAGTGTGGTATTGTTAATGTTTTATTCTACTTATAAAGAAGTTATTTGAATCAGCAAAATGCAGTTATCTTTTGAAGCTTCTGATTTATTGCGTAACTCTGACAGGTTATGGGCCCAGGAATCGCTCAAGAAGTAAAGTTAAAAACTGCATTGTAATTTAAAGCTGATAAGAAGCTGTCTGTGTTGTTAAAGGAACAGGCAGAGAAGAAAAATAAAGCAGGATGGCTGCTGCTATGGAATTTAAAGACAGTCCAATACCTAAATTGGGGAAGAAAAATTATTTAATTTGGGCTGCAAAAATGGAATGTTTTTTTGAAAGCAAAAGAATTATGGGACATCGTAGCAGACCCCCCACAAGGTGTGCTTGGAGCAGCAGATCAAAAAGCTCATGACAAAGCTATGGCTTATCTTCTCTTAAGTCTGGGGGATGATCAATTCTTAAATGTAGCTGAATTAAAGTCTGCAAAAGAGATATGGCAGAAATTGAGAGCAGTACATGTCAATGTTTCTGCGTGTAATGTGGTCCAACTTTCAAGAAAGCTTTTCAGAATGAGTTTGCAGACAGGAGATTCTATGGAAGATCATTTAATGAAAATGCAGTCTAATTTTCTAGAATTGGAGCAACGTGGAGTAAAGTTTCCAGAGTCCCAGAAAGTTTTATTAGTGTTAAATAGTTTGGATCAGAGCTGGGAGACTGTGTCAGCTATTTTTGAAAGTAAGCCAGAAGCAGATTTGAATTTGGAGGCTTTGAAATTGTGTTTATTGAATGAATATGAGAAAAGGCTTTTCAGCCATGCTGATGGAAAATTCCACAGGTGGGGGCCCAACAAGGAGTACAGTGGAAACTTACAGCAAGTCTCCAGCAAAATTTTCCACAGGCTGCCTATCTCTAGCAACAGCCGAGGTGTCTGCAGAGATGAGGAGAGCAGAGGCAGGAGAGATCAAGTTACACAGCCACAATTCTTCAAGCAAGTTAAAAAAGCATGTTTCATTTGTGGAGAGACAAATCATCTGCAGAAAAGCTGTGCACAGAGAAGAAATATGCAAGACAAGAGACATTATTTGCAAGGACAGATTGCAGTTGCAAAAGTTTGTTATAATAACAATAGAGACAAATGGTTGATTGACAGTGGGGCTAGTCAAACAATTGTTAATAATTCTGACTTATTTTCCAGATTTTTCCCAGGAAACCATGAAGAAGTAGCCTTAGCCAATGGTCAAAAGGCTAAAATCTTTGGAAGAGGTGATGTGCAAATTCCATATTTGGAATCCAGGTTTACTGATGTGTTATGTGTACCTGAAATGGAGCATAATTTGTTAAGTGTGTCTAGTTTAGACAAGCAAGGTTATGAAACCACATTTGTTAATGGGAAGTGTATCATCCAAAGAAATGGGAATGTTTGTGCACAGGGCATAAAAGAGGATAATCTTTATGTATTGCAGGGACAAAAGGTCCCACATTGTTCCCAGATATTTAAAAATGTAGCAGAACATAATTCATGTGTTCATCTTCTGCACAGACGACTTGGTCATGCTAATTTTAAGGTTGTTCAACAAATGAAAGAATTTGCAGAAGGATTAGATTTGAAGGGATGTAAGGCATATTTGGATTGTGCAGTATGCAAAGCATCGAAATCCAAAGCATTCCCAGTTAGCAAGTTTAGCACAAGACAAACCAGAAAAGCTCTAGAACTGGTGCATGCTGATTTAATTGGGCCTATGCAAGCCAGTTTGGGAGGAGCAAAGTATGCGCTGGTCATTGTGGATGACTACAGCAGGTTTGGGTTTTGCTACTTACTTAAGAGTAAAACAGAGGTGCTACAGCAATTTAAGCAATGGTTAAGCTTTGTAGAGAGAAGGTACAAACAACAGGTATGTCAGTTGCAAACTGACAGAGGTTCTGAATTTATGTCAACAAATTTTCAACAATGGTTGAGACAATTGGGAATAAGACACAGGCGCACAAATCCTTACACACCGGGAGAGAACGGAGTGGCTGAAAGGAGGAATGGTGTTTTGCAAACAATGAAAGACTCATTACTGGAGGATTCTGGTATGAGCAGGTCATATTGGGGTGAAGCCATACTGACTGCCAATTATTTAGTTAATAGGCTGTGGAGTTCATCCATCAATAATACTCCATATGCAATGCTATATGGGAGAAAGCCTTCTCTAGCACATTTAAAAATATTTGGAAGTACTGCTTGGGTACATATTCCAAAGGCAATCAGAAGAAAGGGACAACAAAAGGCTAGAAAGCTCAGATTTGTGGGCTATGAGCCAGGCTCAAAAGGGTATCGCTTTAGCGATGGAAGTAAAAGGATAGTGATTTCAAGATCTGCTAGTTTTGCAGAACAAAATTGGAACAGAATTGATGCAAATTCTGAAAATGTCTCACTTAGCGACAGTGATCCACTTAGTGACGGTGATCCACTTAGTGACAATAACTCATTTAATGATGGTGAATCATTTACTGAAGGTGTCTATGTTCAGGGAGGAGAGTCTGAACAAGATATGAAGCCGGAAAAGCTTGAAACACAAGTACAGGCAATGCCACGTAGGTCAGAGCGTAGGAACAGAGGGGTTCCGCCAGACAGGTATTCTGCCAGTAAAGTTAAAGTGTATAATGTGTCATATGAGCCAAGAAACTATAAGGAAGTATTGGCATTACCAAAAGTTGAACAAGAAAAGTGGAAGGAAGCCATGGATAAAGAGATGAAATCCATGGGCAATCATGAAGTGTTCACATCTATGACTTTGCCACAGGGTACGAAAGCTGTAGGATGTAAGTGGGTATACAAGAAAAAGGTATTACCCAATAATGAAGTACAGTATAAGGCAAGGTTGGTGGCACAAGGTTTTTCTCAATTAAAGAATGTGCACTATGATGAGGTGTTCGCGCCAACTGTAAAAGCTGAGAGCATAAGACTAGCACTGGCATTAGCATCAGCATACAGGCATAGAATTTGGCATTTTGATATAACCACTGCATTTCTCAATGCTGAATTAGAGGAAGAAATTTATATGGTTCAAGCGCCAGGGTATGAAAATAAAAAGCCTAACATGGTGTATAAATTGAACAAGGCCATTTATGGGCTGAAGCAGTCAGCCAGAAATTGGAATATCTGTTTAGATACTGCATTGAAAGGTCTTGGGTTCAAGAGTTGCAAAGCTGATGGTTGCATATACACTGGAAAGTTACAAGGTGGGAATTGTCTACTATTAGCATTTGTGGATGATCTTTGTTTCATTGCAAAGGATGCATCACAAGTTAAAGAATTTGCTAATAAGTTAGAAAAGAAATTACAGCAGGTTTGGGTTTTGCTACTTACTTAAGAGTAAAACAGAGGTGCTACAGCAATTTAAGCAATGGTTAAGTTTTGTAGAGAGAAGGTACAAACAACAGGTATGTCAGTTGCAAACTGACAGAGGTTCTGAATTTATGTCAACAAATTTTCAACAATGGTTGAGACAATTGGGAATAAGACACAGGCGCACAAATCCTTACACACCGGGAGAGAACGGAGTGGCTGAAAGGAGGAATGGTGTTTTGCAAACAATGAAAGACTCATTACTGGAGGATTCTGGTATGAGCAGGTCATATTGGGGTGAAGCCATACTGACTGCCAATTATTTAGTTAATAGGCTGTGGAGTTCATCCATCAATAATACTCCATATGCAATGCTATATGGGAGAAAGCCTTCTCTAGCACATTTAAAAATATTTGGAAGTACTGCCTGGGTACATATTCCAAAGGCAATCAGAAGAAAGAGGACAAAAGTGAAGCCTGTGATCAGGAGATATATCACTCTGCAATAGGGAGTCTGTTATATCTGTCACAGTGGTCCAGACCAGACATAGCTTGTGCAGTGAGCATCTTAAGTCGCTTTACTGCTACACCTACAAAGTTGCATTGGATGGGTGTGAAAAGAATTCTTAGGTATTTGAAGGGAACTGTGAATTTGGGTCTTCAAATACAGGTCACTGAAGAATTAAAATTGAAATGTTATGTTGATAGTGATTATGCAAATGATGTAAAAACCAGAAAGTCTAATTCTGGAATTGTAATAATGTTTGGAGGGGCTTTAATTGGTTGGAAGTCCAGAAAACAAACAACGGTTGCTATTTCAACTGCTGAAGCAGAGTTTATTGCATTGTCTGAGTTATGTTCTGAAGTAGTTTGGTATGTACAGTTGTTACAAGATTTAAATGTAAATGTAAATGAAGCTGTAACTGTTTATGAAGATAATGCTGCCTGTATAAAAATGTCAACAGGTGACAGAGTGAAGAACAGAAGTAAACATGTGGACATTAAGTATTGTAATGTCAGGGAAGCTGTAAAAGAAAAATTGATACGTTTACATCATTGTTCTTCAGAGGATAATTTAGCAGACATGATGACCAAACCATTGGGTGCCGTCCATTATAGGAAATGTTTAAATCCAATAGGTCTGATGTCTCTCCCAGTAATGAAGGGAGGAGTGTTGGAATATTCATGACTGGGAGAGCCATGTGATTGAGTCAGCCAATCGGGCTGAAGTGTTAATTGAGCATGTCCAGAAACTTAGCAAGAAGAAGGGCGTGGTTTACTCTGTCCACCATTAAAGCTTGCTGTGAAAACATCTCAACATGTGATCTGAAACAAAGTGTGGTATTGTTAATGTTTTATTCTACTTATAAAGAAGTTATTTGAATCAGCAAAATGCAGTTATCTTTTGAAGCTTCTGATTTATTGCGTAACTCTGACATGAACACATCTATTTTAGCAGTAATATTTTTCCTGTAAATTCTAGATTCCCAAATACCTAAAAGAATACGAGTGTCGCTACCTAAAGCCAAAAAGTTAAAATACTGCTCATGGCCACTTATGAAGTTTTATTTACTGAGCCTCAAAGATGACTTAAATATTGAAATCATTTTATCTTCATCCCAAGATATTAAGATTGTTATTGACAAAGTTTACTGAATCCATGCACTTTTGAATAGCACAAGTAGTCCATGACTTATAAGCATTCATTTAGTGACCATTCAAATTTACAATGGCATTGAAAAAAGTGACTTATAGCAATAGCACTTAGACTTATATACAGCTCCAGAGTGCTTTACAGTACACTCTGAGTGGTTTACAATGTCAGCATAGTGCCCCAATAATCTGGGTCATTATTTTACCGATCTCAGAAGGATGAAAGCCTGAGTCATCTCGAGCCCCGTCAGAATCGAACTCCAGTCTGTGGGCAGAGTTAGCCTGCAATACTGCACTCTAACCACTGTACCACCAGGACTCCTTATGAGCATTTTTTCACACTTAACAACCATTGCAGCATTTCCATAATCACGTGATCAAAATTTGAATGCTTGGCAACCAGCATGGATTTATGACAGGTGCAGTGTCCCAAGGTCATGTGATCATCTTTTGCGACCTTCTGACAAGCAAAGTCATTGGTGAAACCAGTCCCACTTAACAACTGTATTACTAATTTAGAAACTGCAGTGTACAACTGTGGCAGGAAAGGGCGTAAAATGGGGCAAAACTCCATCAAAAAAGGTTTTGATGTCTGTGTGAGATGTATGTCTTTAGCTTCTGCTGTCTCATAACAGTGTAAGAAAAACATCTTCATAATGCAATTTTAGGAAGACTGCAGTGCAGTATTAAGTTTTAAACATGGAATAAACAAAAAAAAAGAAAGGAAAAATAATTTATTTATTTTATTTTGCTGTTCTTATATGCCGCCCTACTCCCTGGGGACTTAGGGCAGCGTACAATAGAGTATAAGAACAATATAAAAACAGTAGCAAAAATAATAAATGATTTAAAACATTGATTAATAAAATATTAAAAAGCCAAACAACACATTCATACCTGGGGGAGACCTAAGATGTTCATCCGTCACATCACCCCACCTGCAGGAAGAGCCATGTCTTAATAGCTTTCCGGAAGGCCAGCAAGGTGGGGATAGATCGTATCTCTGGGGGTAGTTGGTTCCAGAGAACCGGAGCCCCCGCAGAGAAGGCTCTCCCCCTTGGTCCCGCCAACCGACATTGTTATTATATGAATTATATGAATTATATAACTAATTCAGTAATGATTTCATCTTAATGGTGAATTTCTTTCCTCAATTAAGAGCACATGCCAATTATTTATTATGGTTTGTCCCACAGTCAGCCAGATGTTTAGACTTAGACATTTTTATTTACCTGTTGTGTCTTCCCAAAGACCTGGATAGACCGATGCGGATGTTTGATGATGTTAAAGACATCCTTGCAGAATATAAGCTGTTCCAAGTAAAGCTGCCTTTTACAATTGACTGATGTTGATTCAGTCAATGCTGATGATTTGGAAGTGGTGCTTCAGATGTTTTGGGATTGAACCCAAGATGTCTATTACTAGTATCACTTTTGTCTTCCTTTGCCAATATTGTTCTATTTGCAGGTTTTTGTATTTTGAGAGTTTCTCCAGTTCTTTCTCTTTTATTCTGTTATCTCCAGGTAATATTATTATTTATAATAAGCATTTTAATTATTTTATTGTGGAACTAATATTACAATTTTCTTTTCCACATCACTTGGGTCTCTAGAATGATCCTGAGATTTAAAAAAAAATTCTGGTTCTAGGCCCATAGAAAGACTAAATGGTCTCTCATTGGTTGGTGTCAATGGGTTTTATCTTCCTGAAGTTTTTCTCCCCCCCTTTAGTCAGTATACTTTAGGTTATCCCTAAGCCCCACAGACTATATCCCCATCTCCCTAAGACTCACTGGAGAAGAGCCTAATGCTGGGAAAGATTGAGGTCAAAAGAAGAAGGGGATGACAGAGAATGAGGTGGGGCGTGAGCTTAAATGGACTCCAGAGGATGGTAGAGAACAGGAAGGCCTGGAGGAATGTTGTCCATGGGTTCACGATGGGTTGGACACGACTTCACAACTAACAACAACAAAGCCCCATATGGGACTTAGCAAAGTGGAATATCTTACCTTGGTAAGTTTTTCTGTTTCTTGACAATCACAAGAATCCTTGCTTGTATCACTGACTTTTATATCTTCTGCTTCTGGAACTCCCAGTTTTTCTTGTACCTTTCCCTCTTCAGTCAGAATTCCACATAGAACCTTTGTAGAAATAGCCAACAAATTATTCAATATCTGTCTAAAAATACAAGCCAATGAGAGTCAATACAATGCTTACATGTGAACCTCTTCTGTTCTTCTGTCTGATATATATATCACCAATCATGCATGACTATGCACCCTAACATCATAACAGGTTCTTTGTAACCATTGACAACTGCACCCTGCTTTAACCCCCCCCCCCCATTCTACTAAACCTATTACATAGAATTAACAGTTAAATTCCAATAGAGTGGTTCTTTTCACCTTTTTTACCATTGCCATTGTTTATAAAGTGACTATTACCTTTCAAAACACTAACTTATTTTTATGTTAACTCGCCTTTAAACATCATTTACTTCAGACTTTGAACCTCACAGACCCTTTTCTAGTATCAAGCTGAGGTGTTACCTCAATTTATATTGGATGTCATCATTTCAGTTTTCATAGCAAAGCTGCAGTAGGAATATTTCCAACATTTTTCTTCAAGAAAATAGAAAGCCAACAATCAGAGCTGAGCACAAACCTCTGGCAGTTGTTCAACCACTTCCCTGAACCAGCTGTGCTAATTCAGTTCTTCTTGATCTCATTTTAGGAAGAAATTTCAAGCTTAAGCAGAACCTTTAAATAGATCTTCAGTTTACCAGTTTTTGTTCAATTTGTTCCTGTTGTATTTAGAAATAACACTGTACTGACCACTTTTTTATAAACTCTCAATCAACACCAGAGGAAGTGAAAAGCAAGGAAGTTACAGCAAGAACAGGCAGATACACATTGGACTTCCTTGGATGTTGGTGTGCTTCAAATGAATCTTATAACAAGCCAGGAAAAGGACAAAGGAAAAATGGAAAAAGGAAAAAGGAAAAAGGAAAAAGTGTATATATTTGCAGAAACTATTAAAAATACATTCCAATATCCTCTTTATATTCTGCAACCTACTTCTAATAAATACCCTTTTAAAATGAAAAATGGAAATGATCAGAATTAATGCTGTTTCTAAAATTTCGTCTCCATTTTCTCAAAATTCTTGTTCATATTTGATTGGGGGGAAATGGCTGAAATGTTCATTGGTTGTACCGTGAGTTCTTGTATAACGAGAAGAGGCTGAAAGTTGTATAAGAGTCTATTTCATCCTATAGTTATATCTTCTGCAGGGTACTTGGCTTCCTATGCTTTAATTACATCTCAGTAAAAAAAAAACTCCTTCTCACAGACAAGGAAAGATAGGCAGCCACGTCTCTCTCTTTTCTTTATCCGTGTGGGAGGGGAGCAAAGTATTATCAGGACTCAGTCTTGTAATTTCTGCTTCTCACACAGAATTATGATGATGATATCCATAAATATTTACTACTTAGAAAAAGTAGATAATGTGAGACAAGGGACTATTCACAGAATGTTGTTTTTATCCTCTGAAATATTTTCTTCTGCTAATAGGATGTATTGCTTTTTCATCTTTCAACAGTTAGTGAGGTGGTTAGAGTTTGCCACTATTATCTCAGAGCTAGGGAAAGCAACTTTTAATTGTTTTCAATGATTTCAGCATTTTTAATGTAAAGCTAGCATAAACAGATTTAAAGCAAAGAATTGATAAATCAATATCTCATAGGGTCACCTAATCCCACACATTAATTAAGGGTTTAATGTGCCCCAAATTGGACAAGAAAGTAGATACCATTCTGGGTTTTTTAAAATCAAAAGTAAGTGCTATAAATGGTAAAAGTAGTTCTGCATATATACAGATGAAGGCGTGCACATATTTATAAGAAGATATAGTGAACCAATTAAGAAAATAGTATCCACAATTGAAAGAAACACCTTTATTAGATCAATAAAAATGCCATATAGGAGACAAAACTCTTCATTGTGCGAGAGAATACACAAATCAGGACATTGGGGGAAAATTGAAAAATTAAAAAAATAACTAGCTAAGAGACAAGTTTAGATTTTGTGTCAAGATGACCTGATTTTTTTTTAATTTTGCTGGCGATATTGATACATATTTACTACTTTTAAAAGTCTGATTTTGTTTATATCCACTGAAACATTTTGTTTTATATCCATTTTGTTCAAAAACAAACATTTTGTTCTTGCCTTGCCATTGAGGATACATACCAAATTCTTTATTTATTAGGTACTACATGGAAAACATTACAGGTTGAGTTCAACTGTGAGTTAACACAAAAGGCATTCCTGTAGAATGAGGCCAAGTCACCTCTAGTCCCTAAACTCCTTCTTTGCATCTTGGACATCCACCTCTAACCATGACATCAAATTTCCATAACAAGATTGTTACTTGCTACTTTGAGGAAACATAAAGTTGTAATGGAATTTCTTAATATCCTTTCAAAATGAAAGAGAAGAGACTATCCCCATGAAGCAGGATGGAAAAGAAAAACGAAATGTGTTCATATGCATGATATGTTTCAGGCAAATTTCTCCCATTCTTTGCAGTTGCAACCCACCCCCTCCCAATTACAGAATGTTTGTAAAGACTTTAGGCAATACTTTCAGAGTTAAAGTAAAGTGCAGAAAATATCAGGGACTTGCAAGCACTTTACAGTCCATCTGTTGCCTGTCCATGTAGAAGGGGCTTCTCTTATGTGAGGAGAGAAACATGTATGCAATCAAACTATAATATTGCTTGATTTAAAGTTTCTCTTTTAAGTTTAGTTTAAATTCTGTTTTTTTAGGTTAGCTTTTCCAGTCCTATTCCAGGGGTTTCTACTGCCACCTAGTGCTCATTCTATTTTCTAAATTGTTACTTCAAACAAAGTAGATTCTTTTCAACAATGAAAGTTCACACCCTTAAACAAAACTTTTTTTTTTACTGTGGCTGGTTTATCCTTACCATTTTTATGAAACAGATTACATTTAAAAAAGCCAATTCAATTACTGAAGCAATATGGAACTAATACATTTAACTCTTTTTAAAGACTTTAAGTACCCTAAGATAATTGCAGAGTGATCCTTGAAAATAGCACTGTTGTATAGTGGATGGTTGAATCTAGAAAGTATCAAGTTCAAGTTTCTGTCTTGAACATGGAACTTACTAGATGATTCCTGAGTAAAAGGTGAAACAGTTATTTATTAACACCATCTGTACATCACTATTTTCACAAGGACTCTTGGCCTTTTACAAGGGAATCCATGAAAACCATCAAACAAAACCTGATCGACTTAGTGTCCATAAAGGCAACTACCCTATTAATCATTATGAATTAAAAGCTTTGTGGAAAAACAATGTTGACTGCTTTCCAAAATATTGTTAGAACGTAATCCAGATGCAATATATGGTGATAAACTACTATATGATAAGACAGCATGTGCAGAAAAATACATGACCTTGGCTTGTTCCCTTTTGCATGATTTCACTGGGTGGCAATCTCAGCGTTGTCCTCTGCAAGGAAATAAATTGAATGGTTGGTTCTAGTGAAAATAGGTGGTCCGGGAGATACTGCATTATAAAAGCAAAGTTTAAAAAAGAACAAATTAACCAGTTCTAAACTCAAGTCTTGGTGACTCCATGGATATGTCCAAACAATAGTAATGAAATGATTTGCTAGTGTATTTTTTTCTCTCATCCCCAAATTGGGCAGTGATTTCAAATCCTGTATATTATGTCATTTTAGTGGGATTGATTACTCCATTCTTGACAAATGGTTCTTATTAGATTTCACTACATGTTTCATAGAGGTGGGCATATATATATATAGGTTGGTCTTGACTTATAATCAAAACTGAACCAAAATTTCCATTGCTAAGCGAGCCAGTTGTTAAGTGAGTTGCACTTCAAATTTCAATTCAAGTCGGGGGAATGGGACAATGATGAAGGCTTTCTTTCCTTCCCCTCTTGTCCATCAATGCTACATCTATAGACAGTGTTCAGGTAGAAGTGAGAATCAATAGAAAAGGGTTAATGCAAAAAGGGTTTGTCCACATGTCCTCAAAAACGCAAAGTAATTGGTGCTTGCTTTCCTAAGATTGGTAGAAAAGGTAAAGAAGCAGGGAAATCATTCAGGATTTCTGGCAACTACCATCATGACAGGACATCTTGTTAGCATATTTGCCAATGCTAAAGCATAAACATATTTGCCATTGCTGAAACATAAGCAATTTCATAAGACAGCCTCATTTGCAATTGGATTCTGGAAAAAAACCAGGCAGCTTAAGGTTGCTGTACAGAATTGCTTTTATAGAAATTACAATTAAAAGTTTCCCAATCTTGGCACCTTTAAGACACATGGACTTCAACTCCCAGAATTTCCCAGCCAGCTATGCTGGGAATTACAGCAGACATGAATCCAGATTTGGTTTTGTTTTGGATCTGTTAAGTCATAGAATGGATCCCACTCAGCAGTGAAATCTACTTACCTTTCCTACCAGTTAGGAAGCACACGTTTTGCGCCTTGCGCATGCGCAGAGGATTTTAAAAAAGAAAATGGCGACGTCCGGGCAGGTGAGCCGAGCCTCATGCTGCCACCACTACCGGTTCTCCAAACCACCGCCGGCCACTGCTACTGGTACGCCCAAACCGGGCCAAACCGGTAGCATTTCACCCCTGATCCCACTTGATAAAAAGCATCCATGAAAGAAACCTAAAACAAGATGGATCATTGACATCAGCAAGTATTGTGGGCCCAATTGGCAAAAGAAAGCTCAGGACTGTAGTGGTTGGAAACATGCAGAAAAGGCCTTCATTCTGCAGTGGACAGATAATAGCTAAAATGATGATGATGAAACCTGTTAAAATCACCTGAAGTTCATCATAATTAATCTGTTCCATTCATAGGTGTACTCAAATCAGAATCAAGTCTGATTATAATACTATATTTTCCTTAAATATAGTATTAAATAATACTATATTTTCCTTAAATTGAATATTCTCATTTAAATAGTACATTCAGATTTTTATTTCTACTTTTATACCTAATATTTTAATTTCTATCCTTTTTTGTTTTTCATTTATTGCAACAGCTTAGTGTTTCCTAGTTAAATGTACAAGTTTAACATTTAGAATAGAATGGAATAACAGAGTTGGAAGGGATCTTGGAGGTCTTCTAAGATCTGGAGGACTAGAAGGACCCAGATTGTTGGGGGCAATATGCTGAACTCTGTAAACCGCTTAGAGAGGGCTGTAAAGCACTATGAAGCGGTATATAAGTCTAAGTGCTATTGCTATTGCTATAGTCCAACCCCCTGCTTAGGCAGGAAACCCTACACCACTTCAGACAAATGGTTATCCAACTTCATCTTAAAAACTTCCAGTGTTGCAGCATTTACAACTTTCGGAGGCAAGTTGTTCCACTGATTAATTGTTCTAACTGTCAGGAAATTTCTCCTTAGTTTTTTTGTATTTGTATTTGTTTTATTTGTCAAGCATATATGATTATAAGCAAAGTTTAAACAGTAAAACATTATTGAATATATATGTAATATTACAAGCATGAATAAGAGTAAAAGAGGTATGAATATATGGGTATATTAGGACAGGAACGGTAGGCACGATTGTACGCTTATGCACGCCCCTTACCAACCTCTTAGGAATGGGGTGAGGTCGATGGTAGATAATCTGAGGTTGAAGTTTTTGGGGTTTGTGGAAGAAACTACTGAGTCAGGTAAAGTGTTCCAGGCATTGACCACTCTGTTGTTGAAGTTGAATTTTTTGCAATCAAGTTTGGAGCGGTTTACATTAAGTTTGTATCTATTGTGAGCACGAGTATTATTGCCGTTGAAGCTGAAGTAGTCGTTAACAGGTAGGACATTGTGGCAGATAATTTTGTGAGCTACACTTAGGTCAGAATGAAGGCGTCATAGTTCAAAATTTTCAAGTCCCAAAATTCCAAGTCTGGTTTCATAAGGTATTCTGTTGTGAACAGAGGAATGTAATACTCTTCTTGTGAAGTATTTCTGGACATTCTCAATTGTGTTAATGTCTGATATGACATTAGTTCTGATAGTTCTAAGATGCTTCTCTCCTTGTTTAGTTTCCACCCATTGCTTCTTGTTCTACCCTCAGATGCTTTGGAGAATAGCTTGACTCCCTCTTCTTTGTGGCAACTCCTGAGATATCGGAGTACTGCTATCATATCTCCCATAGTCCTTCTTTTCATTAAACTAGACATACCCAGTTCCTGCAACCGTTCTTCATATGTTTTAGTCTCCAGTCCCTTAATCATCTTTGTTGCTCTTCTCTGCACTCTTTCTAGAGTCTCAACATCCTTTTTACATCATGGCGACCAAAACTGAATGCAGTATTCCAAGTGTGGAATTACCAAAGCATTATAAAGTGGTATTAAAACTTAATGTGATCTTGATTTTATCCCTCTGTTTATGCAGCCTAGAACTGTTTTGGCATTTTTGGCAGCTGCATCACACTGCTGGCTCATATTTAAGTGATTGACAACTAGGACTCCAAGATCCTTCTCACAGTCACCACTATTGACCAAAGTACCACATATACTGTACCTGTGCATTTTGTTTTTCTTGCCTAAATGTAGAACCTTATTTTTTTCACCATTGAATTTCATTTTGTTAGATAGCACCAGTGGTGGGTTGCTCCCGGTTTGGCCCGGTTCTATGAACGCCATGGGATGCAGAGCATCCCCACCTGGGATGCAGAGCATCACGCGCAAACCGGTAGTAGCAGGTTTTAGAATCCACTACTGGATAGCACCCAACGTTCAAGTCTGTCAAGATCCTGCTGTATCTTAAGCCTATCTTCCAGAGTGTTGGCTATTCCTGCCAGCTTGGTGTCATCTGCAAATTTGATGATTTCCCCATCTATCCCCTTGTCCAAATCATTGATGAATATGTTGGAGAGTACTGGGCCTAAAACAGAGCCCTGGATACCGCTCTCCATGTAGATGCAGTTCCATTGAGGACTACACATTTAATTTAAAGAATATTATTAATTTCCTTTATCTACCATTGCAACATAAAGATGGGTAGCTAGATAAATCAGTATAATCATTCCATCAAAATACCCTGCCACGGCATTTATACTGATAGATGCTGATTTCAACATGGTGGATGCAACCAATTAATCAAAGAATCCTCCCCCCCCATGCCTATTAAAAAGAAGATTTTGGTTGCCTAGTCATACCTAACATTTTGAAGCCAGGGACATTGCTGCAGACTCCCTGGCTCTGACAATCCATCCAAAGATGACAAAATTCTGTCTGCATACAGCATTACGGTTTTATTTTTTTTATTTATTTATTCAGCTTCTATCGCCATCCAGGTCAATCAATGATTCTGAATCTTATTATATTTCCTTGACAAAAAAATTCTGGAAAGCAGCTTACTTAAACAGATCTGTTGAGAAAGAACCATATCAACTGTTGCTTACAGTTCACAAAGAAGCAATAAATAAAATTGCATCCAATTTACCCATCAGAAATGTATGTATGTATGTATGTATGTATGTATGTATGTATGTATGTATGTATGTATGTATGTATGTGTTTTAATAAATCCTTAAAACCTTCTAGACTTTAGATGACTTACATGAATTAGGTAACAAAATGGAGATATGAATCAAAACTAAATTACAACAAAAACTAAAAATAATAAAATTAAGAAGTAATACCATGATAATTCTCAATGTTCAAAGTTTCTATGAAAGAACGATCTGGCAAGTTGTTGCAGAAGTTAGGGCTGCTTACACAGCATCTCTCACCATCAGGCTCTTCATGTGCTGGTAGGAGGGGACCTTTAGGGGATTCTCTCTAGTTCAGTAGTGGGATTCAAATTTTTTTACTATGGTTCTGTGGGCATGGCTTGTTGGCATGGTATGGCTTGGTGGACATGGCAGGGGAAGGTTACTGCAAAATCCCCATTTCCTCCAGATCAGATGGACTCTGAAGGCAGAGAGTAGATGGGGGTGTGGACAGTCAGAGGTGGTATTTACCGGTTCTCCGAACTACTCAAAATTTCCGCTACCAGTTCTCCAGAACTGGTCA
Organism: Diadophis punctatus similis; assembly: GCA_023053685.1. Classification (NCBI taxonomy): domain Eukaryota; kingdom Metazoa; phylum Chordata; class Lepidosauria; order Squamata; family Dipsadidae; genus Diadophis; species Diadophis punctatus. Next base: position 26,527,688 of record JALIGW010000006.1, read on the forward strand.
AAACCTGCTGAAACCCACCTCCGCTCTAGTTGTGGGTATGGATGGAAATTATTAAGACCTTCATTATAATTTTAGCTCTACAACTGGCCCTAAATTCTGACTGAAATGGGTCTAGGTAATCATCTAGAATTTATGCCCCCAAAAATGCTAAAAATGACATGTTAGTTATCAAGATATTTTGGATCTTAAAAGTAACTGTTTCAAGTCAACTTGAACCATTTCTTCTCATAATGAGGTTGATTCCTTATTCATCAATGAGATTTCAATGAGATTTCTTTCAATTAAGAAAGTCACAAGAATCTAGAGAAAGAGAAAAGATGAATAATGAATTATTGTCATAACAACTTTGATTACTGTTAATTATTAATGTACTTCAAAGCAAAAATTGGCACCACAAACCAAATATGCCTAAAACAATTATTTCAAGTTCTACTGAATTTGTGATTTGTCCATAATTTAGAATTCAATATCTATACCATGGGAAATTATATTACTTTTATACTATTTCATCTGGCCCAATATTATGAAAATTGACAGGATTTTTGGCAGAAATTTATTTAGTTTTACCTTGAGATGCAAAGAAGTAAAGCTAATTTTTATGACTAGGGAAGATTAATTAAATCATTTCTAATTATGATACAATTCAAAGCTCTGCATCATCTTAAACACAGGAAATTCATGGGATAAAACTAGCTATAAAGTAAACTCATAATATAAGCCACTTAAAAAAGATTCCTAATTTCAAGAAGTAAAGTTCTAAATGAAGCATGCAGATAAGCATCATTTGAAAGCATCTCTTTTTACCATTTAAGTTCATGGGAGCCTTACAGCCTATCATTTTCCTGTAAATGCCAGATATTATTATTATTTTCAATGATAGCCTGGAGAGGAAAAATGTATGTTCATCAATTTCCTGTTCCTTGAGAGATAACCATGACTTTAGCCACTGGTTTATCTTTATCCTTAGGCAGGAAATTTATCACAATTTATTCTAGTTGCATTCCAAATTGGCCTTGTTGATTACTGTCATGTAAACAGTGTGGAGCATTTACCTCAGTTGGAGCTGGCACTGATGTGGAGCTAAGATTGGTTGAAGAGCTCCAATTTAGTGAAGTGGTTGTAACATCAGTCTAAACACTAGTGTTATCTAGCAAACGCTGAGGAGGGGTTTGTTTTTTTTTTCAAAAAAAGACAAAAGGGGAAGCAATGAAAAAGAAAAAAGAAAACTGGATACTTCCTCTGTGTAGTGCTAATGGGCCACTTACTGAAATATATCTGTTTGGAAAGAGAATTCCAGACATAAAAAGGTTAGATCCCATCAAAAAGACATTCCCGACATGTACAGTGGGATAAGTCCCTCATTGAAAGGTTACTGTTAAGACATTTTTAAATGTCAGCATAAAAAGATTCAATTGAAAAATTTGCTTGCCCTGATCATAGACAAGTATAAGTCATGCATGAGTATTCTCATAGCTTTATAACAAAGTCAGTCTAAATCTAAATAAGATTTTTTTCATAACAAAAATATGAGTAAGAGCAGACTTACGTGACTACAAAAGAAAACACCAGCTGATCAACATCAATGCATTAAACAAGGCCAAGCATTAAACCATGAATCAGGGACTTAATACAGGAGGCTTTTGATTAATCCTGAAAATCACATGTTTTTCATGATAACTTTGAAAGTGCTACATAAATCTTATGCCAGAAAATAAATTGGAGGCAAAGTAGTGGAATTCCTCTACATACACCCAAATGAAGTTAAAATCCCTGAAGTGGAGTAATTCCATCAACTCAGTGAATCTCCACACTTAATTCTGTAGAGTTGAACAATCTCTCTTTAAAACAACATTCGATCTGACATCTTCATAAATTTTGGGATTACAATTCCAGAATTTCCATTTAATTTTGAAATTCCAGTCCCACATTTTTGAGAGAGGAGGAAAGGGAATCTTCCAGAAATTCCCACTAAAGGAAAAAAAAGGCAGAAATTTCCATATGTGCTTAATTTCCTTATCTAGTGGTTCTATTTAATCCATATTATTTATATAGTTTTATTATTTTTCCTGTTACACTAAAAAGTAATAATATGTAGATGCAGATGCCTAGATTGCAAGGAATGGTGCAATGTATATTTCCTGTGGTTCAGTGGATTTCCCACATGAAAGGCTGAATAAATGGAGCATCAAAAACAATGTTTAAAGTTCATCCAAAATGCAAAGCTCACTCATAGGTTTGTGGCTCACATTTGGTTAAAAGTGCATTTCAACAGATTTAAGATATTGTTTTCTTTCATATTGTGAATGATAACAAATGTCCCAAAACAGATGTGTATTTCTAGATTTCTGATTGCAATTTCAGATTACATCATGCACGTGTGTGTGTGTGTGTGTGTGTGTGTGTGTGTGTGTGTGTGTGTGTATCTCACAGCTCTCAATTTACAGACGATAGAACGTAATCAAACTAGTATCTTAATCTAAGCTGATTTAAACGAAATTAGAGAAAACGTGGGAAGGATTCTATGGATGAAAATTTTAAAGGGGAAAACAAGAAGCTTGGGAAACTCTGAAAAATATAATTATAAAAGCCCAGTCCACCTAAATACCACTCAAAAAGAAAAACAAGAAATTCCAGAAGAAACTAGCATAGTTACACAAATAACTCTCTGATAAACTTAAAGACAAAAAGGATAAGTACAAAAAATGGAAAGAGGAACACATAATTAAATCAGAATATCAACAAATAGTCCAAATTTGCAAATATGAAGTCAGGAAACTTAAGCCTCAGAATGAAGTAAGACGTGCAACAAATGTCAAAAATAATTTTAAAAAGTTTCTTTCAACATATAAAAAACAAGAAAAAAGCCAAGGAAACAATTGGTCCACTAATGAGAGAAGATGGCAAAGAAGTAACAGGCAGTAGAGGGAAAGCAGAGATACTTAATTAATTCATTGCATCTGTCTTCTCGCAAAAGGATAATACAGTCAAAACATAACCATAAAAGACAGACTAGGAATACAAATTAAAATAAGCAAGAAAATAGTAAAATAAAACCTGTCTGCTCTAGATGAGTTCAAATCACCAGGACTGACAAAATACATCCCAGAGTTCTGAAGGATCTGGCAGATGTGATCTTGGAACCACTGAACTATATCTTTCAAAGATCCTGGAGCACTGAGGAACTACCAGAGGACTGGAAAAGATCTGATGTAGTTCCCATCTTCAAAAAAGGACACACACAAAAAACAGGTACAGAAAACTATAGACCAAATCAGCCTAACATCGATACCTGGGAAGGTCCTCCAAAAGATAATCATTCAAAAGATTTGTGAACACCTAGAAGCAAGCAAATTTATAACCAGAAGCCAACACAGGTTTGTCAAAAACAGATCGTGCGAAACAAATTTTATATTACAAATTTATAAAATGACTAAATTAGTAGACCAGCAAAATGTAATGGACATGGTGTACTTAGATTTCAGTAAGGCACTTGACAAAGTAGACCACAGTAGGTTCATGAAGACCTACTTCTTCGTGAACTAAAAAAAATGTGGGATAGACAGCATCACTACCAGATGGATTTGTAACTGGCTGACAAATTGCATTCAATGTATGGTCCTCAATTGAACTACATCTACATGGAAGGAAGGAAGCAGTGGGATACCTCAAGATTTTATTTTAGGCTCAGTAGTCTTCAACATCTTCATAAATAATTTAACTAAGGAAATAGAAGGGGAATTCATCAAATTGGCAGATGACATGAAACTAGCAGGAATAGCCAACACTGCAGAAGCTAGGCTCAATATCTAGATGGATCTCCATAGCCCTATCTAACAAAATAAAATTCAATGTACAGAAAAGTAAGATTTTACACTTAGACAAGAAAAAAGCCAAATGTACAGGTATATATTTGGTAAACCTGGCTCAATAGCAGTAACTGTGACAGGAATATTGGAGTCTTAGTGGATAATCACTTAAATATGAGCCAGCACTGTGCAGCAGCAGCCAAAAAAGCCAACACAATCCTAGGTTGCATTAACAGAGGGATAGAAACAAGATCACATGAAGTATTAGTACTGCTTTATAATGCCTGGGTAAGATCACACTTAGAATATTGGAGCCAGTTTTGGTCAATATATTATAAAAAAAGATGAAGTGTCTTTGGAAAGAGTGCAGAAAAGAGCAACCAAGATGATTAGGGAGCAGGACGCTAAAACATATGAAGAATGATTGCAGGAATTGGGTTTATCTAGTCTAGTGAAAAGAAGGACTAGGGGAAACATGATAGAAGTGTTCCAATATTTGAGGGGCTGCCACAAAGAAGAAGAGGTCAACCTATTTTTCAAAACACTAGAAGGCAAACAAAAAAAACAATATATGGAAGCTGATCCAAGAAGAGAAGCAACCTAGAACTAAGGAGAAATTTCCTTACAGTGAGAACAATTAATCAGTGGGACAGCTTGCCTTCAGAAGTTGTGGGTGCTCCATCACTGGAGGCTTTTAAGAAGAGACTTTACTGGTCACTTGTCTGGACTGGAGTAGGGTCTCCTGCTTGAGCAAGAGGTTAGACTAGAAGACCTCCAAGATTAGATAGATAGATAGATAGATAGATAGATAGATAGATAGATAGATAGATAGATAGATAGATAGATAGATAGATAGATAGATAGATAGATAGATAGATAGATATGGATTCGCACACAATTAATCATTGACCACAATAAAAGCTGTTCTAGGGATGTTTATAAGAGTCATCAAATTCATCCCACAGCTAATGTAGGGATTCCAAATTAAAGTCTCCTTGAATCCATTTAAACAACAGTATCTCATCCTCTCCCTAGTTAATTGATTCCACTGTTGAATCCCTTTTATTGTTGAATATTCCTCCCCCCCAACATATAACTGAAATCTGCCTTTCTATAACACAAGGTGATTATTTTATGTCCCCATTTCTGGAAAGAGTATGATGAAAAGCATAGAGCTAGCCACATGTTATGTCTATAAACATTATGTATCTGTTTATTTACAACCTGCAAAATGACTCTATTCTGAATCAGGGATATCTACTCTTAGGTCAGGGTTGTCAAACTCAATTTCATTGAGGGCCGCATCAGGGTTGTGTTTGACTTTGGGGGGCCAGGGTGTGTGGGGCTAGGGTGGGCGTGGCCAGCTCAGTGTCACTTTTGTCAGGGGCGCCTGTGGTGGTCTGAGTGCTCTGCCAGTGGAAACAGCTCCTGAGCTCCATATTCGGCTGCAATGGCTTCCTGCAACCCTCTGCCAGTGAAAACAGAGTTTGGGAGGGCCGCGGGCGGCCCTCCCGAGCTCCGTTTTTGCTGGCAGAGGCACCGCAGGCCGGTCCTTTGCTGTTTCCAGGGCTACCCTGCAGGCCAGATCTAAGCACCCCATGGGCCAGATCCGACCCCCGAGCCTTGAGTTTGACACCCCTGTCTTAGGTAATGCAGCAATTCAGTGTCTGATTAGTTTCACTAAACTTGTATCCTCAGCTGAAACCAGTTCCTGCCTTCAGTTCTTGTGATACATAACAATGGAAAGATTAAGTTAGTTATTTAATTCACGCACACCCAATATGCATCTGCTGATTAGACATATTTTGTAGATATTTTGATTTATATTAGGTGAAATCTAACACTGCATAAAGAGAAAACAAACTGTGCAATAAATATTTCTCTAACCTACATTTGGTAGATCTGTGTGACCTTCTGGAAAGGGAACACTAGAACTCTCAGCAGGTTGAAAGGAAAGTTTCTTTATTAGGACTCCTGGATTTGGGCTACAAAATCCGGACAATCACTTCATAGAAACGAAGAGTTAGAAATGGTTGAAGAGAGGAATTATACTTTTTTGTGTCTTTTTGATGCTATTTAGTGGTCATCAATTTTTATAGCTGGACCTTTAGTCATGTCCCATATTGAAATAATTTCAAAAACACTACTATGAGAAAATTATCCTGTACATTCTTAAGCATATAAAAAACCGAAAATATTCAAGGTAGGATAAAGATTAGGCACAACAACCATGCCCTGCTTGGTCAGATTTTCTAAGAAAATGAGATTTCAGAGCATTTAGAAAAAATAGGAATTCCAAGACCTAAAGAACATTGTCTTTTGAAACAGATATAGCAAATGTGCATTCCCAAAAATATGCAGTACAAAGAAGATATGGCCAAAATTTAATTCAATGTAATTGTTTAATTTAATTTATATGTAAACAGCTTAATATGATAATTCATCCATTAATTAAATTTACCATATCACACCATATGGGAGAGATTTTTTAAAAACACTCACGTTTTACACTACAAATCCAGATTATTCCCATTTTTTATCTCAGATATTCTTCCCTTAATGTGCCCAGAACAAATGAAATGTTATAAATTCTGAATGCCACAATACATTTTTCACCAGCATCAATTTTAATATAATAAGCTAGTGTGAAAAATGCTGAAAATAACCATAAACCTATAAACTGTTACAATATTCTGTATTTCATTAAAGTGAGCTAAAGTCACTTAAAAGTCCATTTTAACTTTCATGAAATGAGAACCTGGAAAACCACTGTATTTTTTCCCAGGCAGCCTTGCATATAATTACCCTGATTTAAATAGCTCAGAGCAATCCAGTGTAAAGTTTGGACAGTAGCTCCAAATGTGATTTTACAGAATCTACAGTAAACAATAATTGCTAAAAACATAAGGAAGAGTTTTAGCTTCACCAATTTCACTTTAAAAAAGCCTTTTGCTTTTCAAGCATAATTTGCATGAGAAAGCAATAGCAATTGGACTTAGACTTATATACTGCTTCACAGTGCTTTACAGCCCTCTCTAAGCAGTTTACAAAGTCAACATATTGTTCCAACAATCTGGATCGTCATTTTACCAACCTCGGAAGGATGGAAGACTGAGTCAACCTTGAGCGGATGAGAATCAAACTGTCGAACTGCTGGCAGTCAGCAGTCAGCAGAAGTAGAAAAGAGTACCGTAAGTTATATTAAAATCTTCTAGTGGTTTGTGTGTACATTCATATATACATTGACTAAAGTTCAAATAGCTTGACACAGCAAAAGTTTTCATGATTTTGAGAAAGAAATGCTGATTGGTTTGTTGGCTGGTAGCCGGGGAAATGTTAGACCAAGTAATCATGTGTTCTGGACAGATGTATTAACCAGGCTTTGGACTGGAGCCACTGAGTATTACAAGGTTAGTATTCTGTCCCAGCTATGGACCACAAAGAACGTAGCACACACAAAGTCCGTACAAACCTTAGTTTACTAATTAAGGACTACTAATGAGTTTTCTTAGTACCGTATGTTCCGGCATATGATGACTTTTTACCCCTTGAAAATCATCTCAAAACTCGGGGGTCATCTTATACGCCGGGTACTGAAACTTCCAAGCCGTTTCTCCAGCCAAGCGGCTGAAGGAGCCCCGGAGCCCCGACACCACCCTGCATCTCAGTTTCCTGCTGGGAAGGCTGCGGCCGCCACTGCCAGCCGCAGCCTTCCCAGCAGGTGGGCGCGCGTGGGAGGGACCGCGGAGCAGAAGCACCCGGCAGCTTAAGGCAAGAGGAGGGCGGGAGACGCAGTCAGGAGCCTGCTGCCGATGCCGCCACTTCTGGCATCCCCATGCCTCTCGCCCTGCTCACCGGGTGCCTCTGCTCCGCGGTCCCTCCCGCGCGCGTCCACCGAAGGAATATCAGAGCAGCGATAGCAGCAGCGGCGGCGGTAGCGCGTGCTCTCCTTCCCTCCCATGTGGCTATTCTATCATTCTCCCAGAGTCACTGGGAGTCATGCACATTTAATAAATTATGAAATTGTTGTTACATAGTTCCTCTTAGAAGTGTGCTGATCACAAGTAGAAGGGTCCCAGCTTCACCAAGCAGGATATTTGATAAGTTGGGCAAATAGACCAATTCAATAAATGTCACTTCACCAAACATGGAAATGTTTCATGTGTTCATGAAGCATTCATACATTTGCTGTCATATTCAAGACCTGTTCAACAAATACACATTTTAGGTCTTAACAAGGCATTACTTGTGTTAGGAATTATGAAGGCACATTGTATCCTGCCTAAGAGAGCTGTCCTCTTCTACAGAACTTATGAAGAACTGCACAAATGTGGCTTCCAAATACAACCTTCGGCTTTTCCCTGTTGTTTCATGGAGATATACAAAACCTGAAACTCATCTCTGAATAGGAAAGCCTGACAAGAGTTTGAGCTATACTAGAAAACATTTATTATGAAAGATTGGAAGCCAAGGAGTATAAAGTCCATGAGAGTTCATGCTTATTAATGGTATAAGAGGCAGGGCCAATCTCTACAACTAAACTTGGGCTGCTAAAAAGATGAACAGCAGTGATGTATTGATGAAAGGAAGAAAGAAAGAGAGAGAGAGAGAGAGAGAGAGAAAGAGAAAGAAAGAAAGAAGGAAAGAAAGAAAGAAAGAAAGAAAGAAAGAAAGAAAGAAAGAAAGAAAGAAAGAAAGAAAGAAAGAAAGAAAGAAAGAAAGAAAGAAAGAAAGATGTTAGGAAGGAAAAAAGACAGAAAGACAGAAGGGCAGAGGGAACACATCATTTCAAAATATAGCCTAACCAACATTGCTTCAGAGATGCACAATTAGAGAACTTTTTGGCAGCAACTTCCAAAAGTATTCTGCTGATAAAATAAACAATATTTATAATTCTTTTCAGGAAAGAAGGAAAGGAAAGGAAAGTTTTCTGCTGACCATTGACTTTATTATATTTTATTGCTCATTGTTTTACTGCTCTCATCTGCCCTGTGATTTTATGAAATGTGAATTTAAATAGAAATAAATATACTTACCAAACATCCTGTCCTGGTGATTAGTTGATGATGAAAACTGCTATGAATTTTCCAGTTCTTGTTTCAGTGTGTTTCTTGAATTAACTAAAGTCATAAAAAACAAGTATCAAGGTTAAAAATAAAACAGTGACAAGTGTTTAAGTCGTTTGTGTCATACATACTTATTATGATAGCTAACAGGTTTTCCCAAATGTCCCTGTCTCCTCAAAAACATTAGTATGTCTGGTATTCCATCAGCCTCTACAGAAAACCACTGGCATTACATTACTATCTTTTCCTCTGTTTACCAGGTAGCAGTAGGCAGTCAGTAGACTAATAACCTAAGATCCCTGAACAGGCCTGATCCATTTTTTAGTACTTTAGGCCTCTAGGTGGTTCTTAACCTTTTTGAACAAATATCCCCCTTGAGCCAATGAGGAAGTTGTCATTGCCCACCTACCCCAACATAACCTCTCAATCACAACATAGGAAATAATTTTTTGTTTTCTTTAAAATTGTCATCAGGACATATCGATGCAAATAATTTATTTCCAGTCTTTTCCCCATATCTCAACTCCGAAAAATTTTGGTGCCACCCATCACTTTATTCCCAAACTTCGTGATACATGCATTTCATTATTATCTTTTATTTGAGACACTTAAATGTTAGTTTAAGCTAGTTTCAACAGTTATGTTGACATTACAGCTGATGTCACAGGGGACAGCCAATCAGCATGCGATGTTTTGAAAGAAGCACTTCCCTCTCCATCACTGCCCATTCTGGCCAATGGCACGCCACTGTATGGGTAGAGGCTGCTGCGCAACGCGCATGAAGATAAGCAATGCGTATTCACATGTGTACGGCATTCTGTACTGAAGCTAGCTTGAGGAACATTTGAAAACACAATTAAATCCACTAATAGCGAGCGATCTGATGTTTTTGTACGACAGATATACAGCAAGTCACTGTACGAAAAAGTCTCAAAAGTGTCCCCAAAACTTCTCGCTCCATCACCCCCATATTGCCCCCTTTTCGTTCCTTCACCCCTGTGTTGCCCCTTTTTGTTCCATTGCCCCCCTGAAAAACAAAATCGCCCCCTGGGAGGCGATATTGCCCAGGTTAAGAACCATTGCTCTAGGCAGCCAATGGCCATCTACATGCTTATAATACTTTGTGGGTCACTTCCTTAACTGCTTGCACTCACTTCTGCTGTCAAAGTTTTAGCTATTAATCAATCATCTGAGAATTTTAAAAAAGCTATTTTCCAAATTTATTCCAAACTGGTGAGAAGATCATATGAATTTTTTACATTCTTTTCAAGTCTAGAATACGCTTTAATTTTGACCAGCATATGAAAATTGTACTTTCCAAAGAATGTGTGACCAAGTAAAACTAAATTGGAATTAATTTAAAGTTATAATTGAACATAATATGTAAAATTAAATGTAATATGATTATTTATCTAATAATTTCACCATTCTCCATGGAATGGCAACTTTCAGAAATATAGGATGGCCATCTAAAGCTTTGGTGAACCTTCTTTATCCCTTCTGTTCAATATAACATCCATTTAGGGCAGCAGAAGAGAGTGATGATCTTTTCAAAGTGTACCTCTGACCTGCAGACTTCTTTCATCTGAGTTAACTTCTTGTGTCAACTCCTTGAATTGCACATATCATCCATGGTCATATGAAATCAATTAGTAGTTGGCCTTGTTGTACCTCTTGGGTGTTGCCCCTAATGGTAGAAGTGTGCAAAGATGAAGTAAAAAAAAAGTGATATAGAGGTCTGTAAAATAATACACTTTTGGGATTCAGTTTTTTCCCCTCTTTGGTTTTATTGTGAAGGAAATGTTGGTATAACTTCTTGCATAGAAACTTGCATAAAAATTTGGGAAAGTTAAAATCTAAAGAATGTGATGCAATTTTTGTACAATACATGCCTGGAAGATTAAGAGAGTGTTTCTTCATAAAACATGTTTTTAATTTCTCGTTTGAAAGATATATTAAAGAAGATGACTAATTTGCACAATTCAATTCATCAAGATTAATGTTTGCTAAAAGAAGGTGTTAGAAAGAAAATTTATGTCAGTACCAAGGGCAAAACTCCATCAAGTATTTGATCCAATTCATACATCTTAGCTTAGTAAAGATTTTCTTTTCAATCCAGAAGTTCAGTGAGAGATAGAAAGATATACAGCCAATGGTTCAAGCTGAATGACAGTACGATAAACTTGGGTTCCTCCAGAAGATAAAATACATCATAAATCGATCCAACACTTACCTCATTTTAAATATTGCTGTCTTCTTTTATCATATAACACTATATAACCTCTCTTCACCTTCCTCCTTCCCATATTTTATTTGCGATTTTAATTCTGAGCAATAATCTCAACCAGCATTTTAAAAGAAAAATTAATATATATATATATATATATATATATATATATATATATATATATGGCTTTTGAGATTTAGGTTATCTGATGAAAGGTGTAATTAAAATGTCCTCTAAATGAAGGCTGTTAATCTTAGGAAAGAATCCTCCTTTTTGAAGCTGAAGACTCAATATCAAGGTGCCAACTGTGCTTTCTTTTTAGAGGTGGACAAATAATTAAACTGGCATGTGGAAATACGTTTGTGTGAATAAAATAAGCATACAGGGACAATTCTTGCCATGATCACGTAATCATATTTCTTAGTGCATCATACATTCTACAACCAGAATACTGTTATAGTTAATTATCTGTTTGGTGTTATCTGTTTATTCATTTAACACTGTAGTCATACTTTCCCCAAGTACAATTATCAAGAAAATGATAATTTGATTTATTGAGTTAAAAATAAAAGAGGCTATAGAAATTAGAAGTACCATAAGTGTCTTACCTTTGACCATTAACCCAAACATATTAAGTCTGAAAGCCTAATCCATTCTTTACTAAATAATCTATTTTATATTCATTAATCATTATTTTATACATATAAAGGCTATACATTTGCTTTGCTGGAGTTACCAGTACTAGAAAAACATTTAAAGGCATAACTGAGTAACAGATTGAGTTCTTGTTTATATAAGTGATCAAATGTTTGACAAATTCTCTTGTAATTATTTAAGGGAAAGAAGCGCAGCCCCCCTTTGTCTATATTTTAGCATGCAACTCTGGTTATACACAATTTGTCTGTGTCTACAATGGCACAACTTCATTTGGTCTAAGGTTATTTCTAAAGATGAATATGCTTTGTAGTAGAAACTGGGTTTACCAAAAGCCACAATTTAATCAATGGTTGAAATAACTACAGCGCTCTATGGGTCCAAGTTATCTTCCCTTCTGTGTGTCTTATATTTTTAATATAAGAAACACTACAATTTCATAATTAAATCAGTACAATACAAGAAAGAGTACGCTTTCCAACTACCAGTACTTTAGAATGCCATAGTTCCAGCTACCAAACTGTTGAAAAGCTTCACTATTGAAGGCAAGAACACAGTAAATTACAAAACCAAGTATCTAGAATCTAGAAACAATAGAGGTAGATTACAGAGAGAAGCAGGCAGGACTGAAGGTCTGCTCTAGGCCAGTTGCTTTTATCTGAGTAATGCTAGAATCGAGCGTGATTTTCAGTAAAAGCTGTACAAAGCCATGGTGAATATCGCTGACATTTTGACAAGCAGTAGGGAATGCAAGAAATTCTCAAGGCCTGCCCTTTACATACTACTAGACTTTTGCCTCATCATATATAAGCATCTGTTACTAAAAACTGAATTTGGCCATTGCACTCTAGCACAGGGGTGTCAAACTTGCGTTGTCACATGATGTATCGCAACTTTTTTGCCATTTGCTAAACCAGACAGGGTTGTGGCTAGCGCGTGGTGCATATGGCCTTTTGGCCGCAAGTTTGACACCCCTCCTCTAGCAGGAAATCAGGTAAAATTTTACTTGGAATTTCTTGGAACTAAACAAATGGATTTTTATGCTATGAATTCTAAAAAGCATGGATCATAAATAATTGCAAAGCTTTGCTCAAATCAAGAAACATAAGCTGTCTATTATTAATATAACTGCTCAGAATCCAATAAACTCATATTGAGAAGGGGATAGCTAATTAAATACATTTCCCCAATCTGCAAATTTCTATTTGGTAGCAATCCAGCAAAATGACAAAGGTTATTCCAAAATAAACAAATTGACTAATAAACTTTTTTCAATAGGATACATGTGTATTGATAGGAGATAAAATTGTGGGGTTGTTTTCCAAATTTTTTATTATTTATATATGTATTGAATATGATAAAAAGGGTCCAACTCCTCTTATACATGAAATTCAATTAAAAATTGGGGCTTTCTAAAAATTCCTTAACCCAGAAGAAATTTAAATGAATTTATATTCACATTACAGTGGAATCCATAGAATTTAGCAAAATTTATCTGATTTCCTCCAGGCTGTATAGCAAGAGGGATCTATATAAAACCCCAATATATATCCTCTTTACTGCTTGGCTCATACTATTTTTTAAGAGTCTTTAAAATTTATGTACAGCTGCATTAAGCAAACATTATTTTATCTAGTTTGAACCTTTAACCTTCAGCTGCATCTTTTCTTGGGATCATACAGCTACCCTCTACAATTGCTGTATGATCCTGGGGTAAGATACAGCTGCTTTAAAGAGTTGCAGACAAGTATTACATGCACGCCGTCACATACTCCAAAGCTCTATTCTGTAATTTAAATCTTAGCAGATTGTAGTGAACTAAGGTTTATTAAAAGAATAATTGGAAAAAAACAACAACCAAGACTAGATAGAATGGATGTGGTTTCCAAATCCAAGTTGCAATGAATGGTGCATAAATTTTTTGGGATTATAGATGTAATCATCATCATTTTAGCCATTGCCTATCCACTGCAGGATGAAGGCCTCTTCCACAACCAATACAGTCCTGAACTTTCTTTTGCCAATTGGGCCTGCAATAGTTGCTAATGTTGATCTATCTTGTTTTAGGTCTCTTTTGTGGACGCTTTTTATCAAGTGGGCTCCATTCTGTGATTGCCTTGGTCCACCTGCCATCAGTTCTTCTTGCTGTTATGTGACCTGCCCCTTTCCATTTCCATTCTTTTACTCTCTTGATGATATTGTATACTTTTGTTTGTTCTCTCATCCATGTGCAGTTCTTTCCATCTTGTCTTGTAATGCAGAGCATACATCTTTCCATGGCTCTTTGCACTCTTCTTAACTTTTATATCGATTGTGAGATTAGTGTCCATGTTTTACTGGCATATGTTAGAGCAGGTAGCACATACTGATCAGAAACGTTTCTCTTCGGGCATAGGGGGAGGTTGTTCTTGAAACCGTATTGGAAACATGCGGAAGAGGCTTTCATCTGACAATGGATAGACAATGGCTAAAATAATGATTTTATATACATATTTTTCAAGCCTTAAGGAAAGCTACCTTCCTTTTTTAGCAATATTGAATTAAATTAAACGTTGAGAAAAGGACAATAAATGAAATAAATAGGGCACCTTCTTTTGATTTAATAATACAATTATTAATAAAGCAATTTTATAAAACTCAAATTGATCAATTTGAAATAGTTGTACTCACCTTGGCTGTGTTCTTCTATAGTAAATGAAAGGAAATTGCCACTTCTGAGTCTGTTGGAAACATTTCATTTTGAGAGGGATGATATATGGCTTGGAAATCAATACAGTCAAACAATTATGCTACCTTTGACAAATAAGATTACTTAAATATAGATTAACCATTGAAACTGAAATAGTAACTGTCAAATTATAAGCAAGCAATTAAACAAACAGAATTGTGTCTCTTTCTAACTGCTGTTTCTGGATTACATAGAGATTATGAAAAGAGACAAGAAAAATTACAGAGGTGACTAAGTAGCATCTCAGACTTGAAAATGGCTTTGCACTGGATTGATGGTTTTTCTTGGTCAAATATAAGTACAAACCATTCTGCAGTCTTCTACAAAGATCAAAATGGATCTGGGCAACCATAGCATGAAATATGGCTCTCCCTATAGGATTCTCCCTTGTTCCTTTGTAGCATTTATTTGATGTGTGATTGGTTGGTTGCCATCTGGCATTCTGCCTTTCACTTCAGGTTTACAAATTTTAATTGTTTCTGCAGCTGTTTTCAGAAACCTGAATCATTCTGTCCTACAATGGAAATTGATTTGCTTACACAATACAGTACTCAGACATCAGGTAATTCTGAGATCAATAACAACCACCTCGAATCTCTTTTTAGCCCTCACAATCCTTTTAGCTCTCATATGAATCAAATGTGCAGATAGTGAATTTGTCATTGCATCAGTTGGTCACCAATGCAAATCATTACTGGAAAAACACATACCTCCTCATAAGTGGATAGGAAATTTATCCATACCAGGTCAATCTATACAATCAGACTCCTCACACATGTACCAGTACTATTATATTAAATTAAATTAAACATGTTTCTATGTATGGGAGGCAAAATAAAAAAATAAGGCTTAGAAGACTTATTTTAAAAAATGGATGCTATTGTCATGGTTCTGTCAGATTCCAGTTTGGAGGAGGAGGAGGAGGAGGAACCAGGACCATCTGAAAGGGATGGCACGTCTCCCCTGGAATGTATGAAGAGTCCAAGGACTGAAGACGAAGTTGTCTCAGGGCCCTCCAGAAGTGTTGACCTGACAGGGAGCCACCTACCTTCATAAATGCATGGAAGAATTGGCTGCAGATGAGCAGTGGTGATGAGAGACAATAGTTCCCCTCTGAGGAGGAATAGCTGCCTCCCCCACCTGACCCATGGGCACAGAGAGTGGAGCGAAGGGCAGCTCAGAGGAGGTTGGTCAGGCTGCTTGCAAGGAGGCTGCCCTGCTGCCCCTTACAAGGAGCCCCTGGTTTGGGGTGATTTAACCAGAGGTCGAGGGAGGGTGAGTTTGTTGGGAACAATTATTTGTTTTGGCATGCTCTCCCCTGACTTTTGGAACCTTGACTCATGGACTTTGACTTATGTTTCAGCCTTTGGATTTGCATACCTTGCTTTGCAGACTCTGTCTCTGAATTATGGCTTACAGTCCTTGTTTGGCAAACTCTGCACCTGGTTTGTAGACTTAGACTTTCTTCCTGTTTGGAGCTTGGTTCTGGGGACTAATGTACCCAGCTGGTGGGACTGTGTTTCATTGACTGTGGGTGGTTGTTTTGTGCAGTGGAGATTTACCAACACCCTTGGACGGTCATCTGTCATGGATTGCAGTGCAATAAACGACTTTATTAGTTCCTGCATCTGCCTATGTGTAAGAGACCTAGTCAGAACAGCTAGATTCACAGCTATTTAGCATATACATTGTGGCTCACTAAGTCTGTTTAGTTTAATGTTTAATGTTTATATTTAATGCTGTAACAAAAATCACTTTAACTTTCCTTCATGTTCGAGAAAAATGCTTTTGATTTTGTTTTTAATGAGAAATAAATTATTAATGATCTTCTGAGTTCTTGCACTTACTTCAATGACAAGATGGCAACATCAGGAAAGTTGCCATGTTTGTGCAATTAAAGGCCCACCCCTTTTTTACCTGCATTGCATACATCTAAAAAGACATATTGAATAAAAGGTGTACTACACGATGCTGATATTAAATGAAAATCTATTAGATGCAATTAAATTGCAGATGTAATTTGTCTCTAAATTGCCATATCACTTTCTTAGAACCTAATTTTGGTTTTTTATATGTATATGTATGTTTGTCTTTTTATTCTTGGATAATTTTTAATCATTACTATGTTTGTATATCACCCAGAGTCCCATCTTTGTGGGATGGGCAGCTCCTGTATATTTAGCTATATCGGATATCGGCAATCTGCAGCTCTAGAGCCACATGCGGCTCTTTCATCCCTCTGCTTCAGCTCCCTGTGGCCCTGTCACAGCAGAGGGATGAAAGAACTGTCGCCCTGTCACCTTAGTGCGGGGGCAAAGTGTCCTTGTACTTGCCTTTGTGCGGCAACAGGATTCCGGCTGGTACATTTGCTGTTGCCGCCAGCAAAGAGGGCTGGGATAGAACAGTGGGGGTGGATCTTGCGGGGTGGGGGCTATCCCCCAAGCCTGGTCTTACTCCTCCCTCGTCGGTGGGGCCAAGAAAAATAAGTGGGTGGCGTGGGAAAGTGCTCCCCTCCCCGGCTGAGCATTGAGCACAAAAGCCCAGTGGGGGGGAGGTGGCTGGCCTGGCAGAAGTGCACCCATTGGCGAGTCAGATGGTGGAGAGGCCTGGCCCAGCTCTCACAGCTGTCCCGCTGTTCAGCACCTCCAACACGAGCTGCCACCTTTGAAATGTGCCGCGCCTTTGAGGAAGCCGGGCAGCAATGGCTGAGGCCGTGGGAGGGGGGCAGCAGAGGCATCAGGGCTGCTTTCCCCCCTCAGCAAGCCAGGCCTGGAGGAGGGCAGACAGTTGCAGGCCGAGCGCAGGAGAGTTGCCCCAACACACATTTCCAGCACGTGCTCCTCTGTCCCGAAGTGGGATTGAGTGGGGGATAGGGGGAAGGGATCAGGGGGAGGGTAGAGGGGCTTCAGAGAAGCCTGGCTGGCTTTCCTTTTGGCGTGGGGTGGGGGGGAAGACCCAATATCCCCTCCATGCTACTCTTGTAGTGCCTTGCGCAGCACAGTGAATGTGCGCTTCACAATGGGGGAGTCTGGGTCCCCTCCTCCTCCTAGAGCCCATTCCCCACCCCACTTGCCCCTGGTAACTCTCTCTCTCTCGGGGAGGAGAGCAAGTCACATGTCCAGCACCAACAAAGCCGGAAGTAGCTGCCCACCATTTCCTGCTGCAGTCGGGCAGCGAGAGAGACAGAGACAGATTTGGCTCAATTCTGCTCTGTCTGCTCCCCTCTCTCTGCCTTTGCCCAGTTTTGCAAGGATTCAGTGTACGCTGCCTTGGTGATGGAGGGTCGTCCCATACTTTGCCTGCAAAGTGTCTTCGGGGGCGCCCGGGGAGGGAGGAAAGGAGGGAGGGAGAGAGAGAGAGAGAGAATGAAAGAAAGAAAGAAAGAGAGAGAGAGAGAGAGAGAGAGAGAGAGAGAGAGAGAGAGAGAGAGAGAGAGAGAGAGAGAGAGACAGAGACAGAGACAGAGAGAGAGAGCCATAGAGAGAGGGGGAAAGAGAGAGATGAGAGAGAGATGAGAGGGAGAATGGGAGATAGAGAGAGTGAAAGAGAGATGAGAGAGAAAGAGAGAGATGAGAGAGGGGGAGGGAGGGAGATAGAGAGGAAGAAAGAGAGAGAGATATGAGAGAGAAAGAGATGAGAGGGACGGAGGGAGGGAAGGAGAGGGAGATAGAAAGGAGAAAGAGAGGGAGAAAAAGAGAGATGGAAGACAAGGAGAGAGAGATAAAGAGAGATGGGAGAAAGGGAGGCAGAGAGAGGAGAAAGAGAGAGAGGAGAGAGGGAGAGATGGGAGATGGGAGAGAGAGATAGAGAGATACCTGTTTCCCATAGAAAAGAAAACACCTGGAGCCACAAAACCTGGGTAGGCATGGCTGGGGGGGGGGTGTCATGTGACTGAGTGGAAGTGAGTGACGTCGAGTTGGCCACGCCCACCCAGATTTATTATTAGATAATAATATTATTATTTATTAAAACAAAACCAACTCAATATCCTTCTTCAGTATAATTAAATAAATAAATAAGCTTGAGCTCTTTTAAAATTGAGCTGAATTCCTGCTTTTAATTATTCTTCTTTTTGATTGTCAAGTATAAAGGAATCTAATTACCATTGTAACAAAATAGAAAATTTCCTGTAAATTTGGTCTCTATGATTGGGGCACATTATTTTTGTATCCTTTTCAATTCATTGGTTCCATGATTTCTCATACAAATATTTGAACTCCTACTAAAATGCATGTCACTTGGGGAGTTGAAATCTCTACATTTGGAGGATGTCCAGATTGAGGAAGACATGACAGTGAGGCTGGTTCTCTTATATATTCCCTGAGTCAGTCGTGGGTTCTAAAACCCGTTGCTATGGGTTTGTGCGGGCGCTCGCGCGGGCGCGCAACACTTCTGCGCATGCGCAGAAGCATCCCGGGCAGGTGGGCAGAGCCTCCTGCTGCCACTACCGGTTCGCAGAACCGGGCCGAACCGGGAGCAACCCACCACTACCCTGAGTCCTCTAAAGCAACTTTAGTTTCCTCCCCTGCTGTGTTGGTGAAACTGAAAGGGGAAAACATTCAGCACATATGAACATCTTTAGAACAGCTGGAGTAAAGAGATTCACACTTAAAAATTAAGCTTTGCAATCTGCAAAGCAGCTAAACAATGTTTTCCATATTATGAGAATATAATTTGAAGGAATGTATAAAGCAAAAATGTGGTTTATTTGTTTTTATCTTAGTTTATGTATGAAAAGACCACTATGATTTAGTGTTATATATGATGAAGGCCTTCATTTGAAAAATCTTGACGTGAGGATATGTCCTTCTTCTCCTGCTCCTAAAAACAAAAGTAAACTCAGTGGAGGCTGATTCTTGCTTATTTGCTGAATAGTAAAGTTTATTGCAGTCACACATTAGTAGTTCATTCCTGGACTAGTGGACTTCAGCAAGAGCTGAAATCTTACTTTCTGATAGACATTTTTCCAGAAGCATCTTTGTTGCACCTTGTTGGGAACCTTGAGAAATCAAGCCTGGGAATAGCAATTTTGTCCAAACATGCCCTCAATGCCAACGTTTGAACGAGTGCAAGCCAGCATTGGGCTAATTATTCATGGAACCTCAGTCCCTGATGGAAAAGCCACTGTAGGTTCTTATGACAGTGCTTTCAATATGTGAGGAAAAGCAGGGCTGCTCTGCTCCCTTTGAACAGGCCGAGCTCATCCCAGCTGGCTGAGCAAGTGGTCCGGCGCACCCAGACATCCTGTAGCTGCACATGTGCCTATGGACCGCCGGTTGTCTCATGGCATTGGGTTCTGTTTTTCCTCCGTCTGAAGCTCTATTTATACAAACAGCTTTCTTCTTCCTTTCAATTAGGTACTGAAGATTTATTTACTTTTGTGGTTCTATCATCCACAGACAGCATTTTAAGCTGCAGCTCATGTCAGTCTGCGGTCATGTTTGCTATTTATTTTTATTTCTGATGGCGCAAGCTTTAAGTATCAGGGTGGAGGATAACATACAGAACTTGTATGTAATCTAGAGCAGCAGCATAAAAATGGAGTTTTATTAAATGTTGCTGAAGTATAGAGATCTTCTATTTCACACCAAATAACTGCTAGTTGCACAGAAAAGCTCTGATGTAAGTAATAATTGCTGCATGTCAATGCAGCATGGTACACGAATAACCAAAGAGCATTTACAAATTGTTTTTAAGTCATTTTATTAATTTGTATGATTATCTTTTAAAGGCTGCAGCTGCTCAAGTAGTCTTTAAGTACAATTGTCAGTTTTGATATCCTACCATCTTAAAGACCAAATATAGACATTTAGAATAAGAGGTCCTTAAGTTTGGGTTAGTTTATCTGAAAGGTCAGCTTTTTTTCATTAGAGACCAAGTGTAATCCCATTGTAATTCTGTTCCACAAGAGAAGATACCTGGGAGAAGGACTTTTCTCTAGCAGCACCCCACAAATATCAGGCTACTTGTAATAAATTGAAGCAGCTGTATTGCACTTACAGGTTTTGATATTATGTCATAATTTACTATTCTCTAAATTTAATGTTGTATTTACATTATATAAATGAGGTGTTATGTGTGCACACTGGGGCAAGCCATTACTGCTACTGTGACAACATTCTGGATCTGTTGAAGCTTGCCTATCTATTTTATAGGAATGATTAAATGAACCTTTTCCAGTGAGCTGGGTTTTAAGATGGAAGGTGAATATAAATTATAAATGTGAGAAAGGAACAATGTTATAGTATCTCTTTTATTACATTCTATTTATGAAAGAATGGCCATAAAATAAATGAAAGAATGCAAGAAATAAATTAATTCTTTCTTTTCATATTCCAAAATAAGTAAAACAGAAGTGCATATAAAAATACTTTATTTCAAATGGAATTACTTCTCTCCAAGAATACATGCTTTCCATCTCAACTGGTGTTGAAGATATTCCCAATATCAAAGGGGGTGAATTCAATTAACATGCAAAGCCCACTACTTCTAAGCATGGTTCAGTAGAGAAATTATAGTATTCTGACTCAAAGCCATGAACTAAGTTTTATAAACACAATGTTTGGGTTCAAATAGCATCTTAATCCAAAACCAAATAAACCTTGTTGTGATTGGGACAAATAAATCTAACATTGTATAGAAAGAAAAAGGCAGAACGCACTCTGAAAAAATATAGATACATATGATTGGGAGAAGCTGGTATCATATCTTGACAATTATCATCGAAGCAGGATGTCGGCATGATAAAAAGCTTATCTTAAGATGATTTCTTTCAAAATAGCATTTGAAAACCCTACTTGGGGATTCACAGTCCATGATTGCAACTGTTCAAGTTTATACAAAAACCATAAATGAAACTTGCAGCCTGAGAAGAAGGGATTAAATTAATTGCCAACCAAAATGTTCAGCTTCTAAAGCATTCAGTTTCTAAACCATCTGAATGATGCTTCTTAAAAAAATTGAAAACCTTCTTATTATAGAACTGGAAATTAACCTAATTCCAAATTATTAATTATTTTTAGTCTTGCAGTGGAAGCATAGAATCTCTCTTTCTAGGCAAAGAAAAAGGGAAAAAGAAAAGCTACTACTTGGTTTCATTAGCATAGAAAGCTAAAACTGGTTTATCCTGCTAAGACGAATTGTCATCTGCACCCAAAGAGGAGTATGTCTAATGTAGTAAAGACTTATTGTCAAATCCAATGCCAAATATATTAATCTAGAAGTAATATTAAATCCAAGTAGGTAGCATCTAGTCAACCTTAACTGAACCTGAAAATATAAGTAGGTCTGATTAGTACTTGGATATGGATAGATTACAAGGAAATCTCAGAATTGTAGGCTAGGCTGGAGGGGGCAAATGATATTGGCAAGCCATTTCCTAGTCCTTGCTCAGAAACCTATACAAAGGTGTGAATAAGGTTGACTTGAAGAAAGACTTATTTTACCTCCCATGAATCAAATAAGGTGTGATGATTCTATAACCATTCTATATCAGGGAATCAACTCAATAGGATTTTATTTTGATTACGTGTACATCACCTTAATCTATTAGCCACAATTATTTCATCTGGATTGTAATAAACTGGAAGTTTTTAATAAGATGTTGGATAACCATTTGTCTGAAGTAGTGTAGGGTTTCCTGCCTAAGCAGGGGGTTGGACTAGAAAACCTCCAAGGTCCCTTCCAACTCTGTTATTATTACTAAACAAAATAGATGCAAATTCTTGATGGTCAAGATAGGTAGCAGAGGAAGGAAATGAAATAAAAATGCAATGAGAGAATCCAGAATATAAATCTCCCACTTTTTTGTATTGCAGACCCTTTTTCAGAAATCACTATTCACAAAAGTGATCTAATTAAATTAAATTAAATTAAATTAAAAGTTCTTATAGGCTGCCCAATCCCGTAGGACTCAGGGCGGCGTACAGCATGAATAAGAACAGTACAGTATATTAAAAAACAATTCAAAATCATAACATAATTTTTTTAAAAAAGCAACAGAAACCATTCATCCAGGGGGAATCTGATCTTCTTCACCCCGCCTGTCGGAAGAGCCATGTCTTTACGGCTTTGCGGAAGGCCAGAAGAGTGGGGATAGTCTGGATCTCTGGTGGGAGTTGGTTCCAGAGAGATGGGGCTCCCACAGAGAAGGCTCTCCCCCCCATCATAATGCATGTGTCATCTGAAAGAGATAGAGTACAGAGAGCAGTGAAATAAATATTTTAAAATAGTATTCTTAAATTTTACTAGATGTGTAGATTTAACAATAGTAGTAGTATTTTAGAAGGGATAGAGAGAAGACTAATCTTCCAAATGCCAACTGGGTGGCTTTGGCCAGTCACTCTCTCTAAGCCCAGCCCACTTCACAGAGTTGTTGTTTGGGGGGAGAGAAGAAAGGTGTGTTGGATATTTTCGCTGCCTTGAATTATTTGTAAAAACAATACAAGGAAGGAAGGAAGGAAGGAAGGAAGGAAGGAAGGAAGGAAGGAAGGAAGGAAGGAAGGAAGGAAGGAAGGAAGGAAGGAGCTTTACATCTGGAATTTATTATATAATGGATGGTTGAAGTAATTTTGTATTGTTTGCAAGCTAAGGGCTGCAGTATATGCTTCTCCTCCATCCAGCCATCCCAGCCTCTCTCTTCAGATGAGGCATTTTCTGTTCCTTGGATCGATCCCTGGCTTTCAGAGAGCAGCAAGAAATGCGTGTGGGAAACACAAGATAGCCTTTTTTTTCAGGACCATCCAAAATCTCGCCCTACGGGGCATTAATGTACTGCATGCTGGATTGATTTTTCAAACAAAGACATGCATGATCCCCAGATCGCGATGCTGGTACTGTAATTCATACCCATTCTGTTTTGTGCAGAAATACAGTCGGGAAAATTGAGGAAAGACGTTCCCAGGGTAAAAAAAATCCCAGTGTGGATTTCCTGCTACAGAGAGCGGGGGCGAGAGGGAGAAGCAGAAGCGGGTCGAAATCCCTTCGTTCCTTGCTCTGGAAGTCTTGGCAACAGTGCGAAGACAGAAGGAAGCTCCGCGCCGTAGTCTGTGAGTTATTTTTCCCGTTCTGAAAGAAGACTGAATCGTCTGCTAGACTCGTTAAAGCTCATCACCTCACCTCATGGGAAACGGCTATCTCCACCGTTTTAGTAGGACTGGCTTCGTATATTTGAAGAAAATGAGATCACGTACATTGGCATTTGAAGTCGGAAGAGGGAGGGTAGCATTAGTACAGAATTATTCCTCGGCTCCATGGCATCTCTGCGAATATTGGCTGTATGGGTCTTGAACAACCTAGGGTCATACCAATGCATGTTATACTTGCAAAAGGAATATCTCTGGATGAATAATAATAATAATAATAATAATAATAATAATAATAATAATAATAATAATAATAATAATAATAATAATAATAATAATAATAATAATAATAATAATAATAATAATAATAATAATAATAATAATAATAATAATAATAATAATAATCAGGAAAAGAATTATCTGCTGTCAATATTTTTAGACTGTAGTTGCTTCTGCTCCATTTGAATTTTTTTTAAAAAAAATAATGTATTTGATGAAAAATTAGCCTTTTCTTCAGACAAATGCAGTATATTGCAAATTAAACAGCAAGGATATTTATTTATTACAGTTATGCCCTCCCCATAGCTGAAACATAGCAAAAGGGACTCTCTTACTCCTTTTTTATTCTCATAACAACTCTAGCACAGTTGTTCTAGCTGAGATACAATAACTGAGTTATACGTGGTGTGCCCAAAACTGAGTGGTAAAGATAAATTCAGTTCTTCCCCCATCTTATTCTGATAGTTTAATCATGATAAGCATTTTTAATCAAGTTCCAAGCTAATAATTTCTCAGCTTCCAAAATACATACGACACAAATAACCCTGTGGTTAGTTTATAATACTGGCCTTAATCTTTCAGAGAGTTGAACATTCATATCTCCACTAAGCATCAGCAATGGTTGACTTTGAGTTGGTTACTTTCTCTCAAGGTATTCCATCTTGAATTTTATATTTATAGATTTATAAGGCTGCTCACCTCCAATATACGGTATGCTTCTGGGTAGCTAACAATATTAAATATGATAAAAACATATACAAAATTATCATGAGCATGCTTCTGTAAAACAAAGGAGGGAGAAGGAAGTAAAAATATGCCCAATTGAAAAAAAGATCAAAATAATAATAAACCAAAGGTTAATTAATAGCTCATAATTTATATAGTCTCATAAATATATCATTATTCTCTGCTAAACTATTCCATCATAAAGTCCTCAAGGAATATTCATTTCCATAGAAATAGCTGCCATTAAATTTCATACAAGAGCACTTCCCTATTAGTGATTTAAAGTGGTATCTACCCATATTTAGTTAGCAAAAAAACAAACAAATCCACCCACAATGGCATAATATTTGCTATCCTCATTGCCGATTCCTGTCCTGCCTATATCATTTCTCTTCCTTGCTGTCTTGCTGTCAAAGTCATGAATGGTATGGCATATCTTAACATATTTTATAACATTGAGGCTATCATTGGATGGGGTTGGGATAAAGTGGGGGGGGGGGCTTTTACTGATACAATTTTTTAAAATTACATATCAAAATTCCATTTCTAAATAAACAGTGTGTTGTCTGGGTACAAATAATTTTAGGAAGTTATAATCATGTTTACAATAATGTTCATTTCATTGGTATTAGTCATATAATAACAATAACAACAACAACAACAACAACAACAATTTTTGTTTATCCATTTTAACAAACCTTCCTTATAACATTAGTCCTTCTCTTATATTTCCATGTTTTAATGTTTTAAACCCATTTTAAGGACTAGAGAAATGCAAAATCATTGAATCAAGGGGAAAGATAATCATTGTCAGGGCATAACTGTGCCATGAATAAGTACAAGTGAAGACAGGTCTAAATTCTGAAAACAGAGGTAGTCTAGAGTCATTAAAGTCAGTCTTGCTGCAAACAATGTATTTCAAAATAACTGGATCCTGTTTAATTGTTTAATAATTGTAACGTGCAAATGCAGGTGTCTTACAAGCAACAGTAAAGATTGTACTTATTGCCAGCCAATGTGTTGTGAAGAGTCCTGTAGATTATTCATACTTACTGAAGCTTTGCTTGACTCCTGCATGCCATATCTTTAATTTTTCGGCACATACTCCGCCCACATCTGCAACAAAGTTCAGGCTCAGCTCTGAACTCTACATGCAACAAAGGAAATCTTAGTGGAACCAAATTGTAGAAGAGTTATGTTAATCCAGGTACCCCTAAATCAGAAGGAATCTTGAAGCGCCTTTTCAGACAAATTATAATTTTAAAAACCATGCACATTTGTAAGCTATAATTCACTATATCATGGTCTAAACAAAATTTCTTAGCTTTCTCTCTAAGCAAGACAATAAATAAAAACTGAAATTCTAGAAAGATTGTGTTGTTGTAACCACAATAAACTTTGCTGACTTGGTAGTATGGACGTTTGAATATAAAGTACCTAGTGATAATGGGGCAAAGCCAGAGTTTTGATTGAAATACAATATCAGTTGCACATACGAATTAAAAGACCTCTGGATTTTAATGAATGAGGCTTTGCAATTAGATCGGAGTATGGAGGGGGGAGGAAATCCCTTATATAATCAAGAAATGGCAATCTGGTTGATAAAAGTGACTTTCCACAGAGCAGCAACAGATAAGATACTCACTCATCATAAACACCTGAGCTAGCATGCATGTCAGGAGCCATTAAAAGTGACACTACCATCTACCTCCTCCTCTTCTTCTTTACAGTTAAATCACATTTATCCACAAATAACGCATCTGGCCATCCAAATAACAAGCTCTCCCTTCCCTGAAAGATCATTAAGCCCAGGAGCACAAATACCTTGCTATAAATTCAATTCAAACCTTTATTGTCAATGCACAACAGGTGTACAATGAGATTGAATGCATTCCTGCATTCAGCCAGAATGATCAGCCGCAGTTTTATTCGGAAGGGGTTCAAAACACTAAAAGAAATCGCTTCCCTTCCCTTCCCCAGCTCTTTCCCCCAAATCAAAGGGCGCTCTGGAGCTTACTCCAGCCCGAGTTCCGTCCAGCAAGTCAAGTTAGACATCCTCTCCGCTGCTGTTGCCCTGCCGCAAACGCCTGCAAACTGTAAAGCCGTCTTGGAGATGGAATTGAGTCTCTCCGTCAAATTGACTGACTGCCGGAGATTCTGCTTTTTCCTCCAGTGAATGTGGAAGACTGGTGCCAGTCGCGGCAAGTTTTTAATCTGGCAGCGGTGGGCTGGCTCCTTTCAAGTTAAAGCTGTCCTCCCTCTCAGCTCCGGGAGTTGAATTAAGAAAGAGACCCCGAGAGAATGAGGCTTCATGTCACAGATTCCCTTCTGGCCTCGGCGCGGTGTATTACAAACTCGAAGGATGCCTTCCACGTGTGCGCTGAAGCTCTCCCCCCCCCCCACTCCCCCGTGCACACCCACGCAGACGCGCGCACATCGGCTGTCAATCCCCGTCCAGACGTGAAGGCTGCCCAGAGTACTTGTAACCTGAGCCGGCTCTTTTCAAGGCAAAGCCGCCTTCTCCGAGCTCTTGATCTCCTCCTAGCACAACGCCGGATGTCAAAGGGGGAAGAATCGGGATCCCCCGGGGCCAAGGAGGCTGCTTGTGTGTTTATTCGTTTGTTTCGCCGTTTTCACACGAACGAAGCAGTGGTTTAGTTAGGATGTAAAACAGAGGTCTTCAAACTTGGCAACTTTAAGACTTGTGGACTTCAGCTCCCAGAATTCTCCAGCCAGCATAGCTGGCTGGAGAATTCTGGGAGTTGAAGTCCACAAGTCTTAAAGTTGCCAAGTTTGAAGACCTCTGATGTAAAAGGAGAGCTCGGCTGTTCCTTCGCCTGCCTGTTCCCGCTCCGTCGCTTTTTTATTTTTTATTTTAATTAAGCTGAGAAGCCCGCCCGCCGCGTTTTGTTTCCAGCTATTTAAATGTATTCCCTTCAAGCTGCCTTAGGGGTCTCCAACCTTGGCAACTTTAAGCCTGGAGGACTTCAACTCCCAGAATTCCCCAGCCAGCAAAGTCCCCAGCCTGGACCAGTCGGCATCGTTACACTCGTATCCTAAGTAGCAGCCGACGCACTCCTGAGCGCGCAAGCGAAGAAAATCCCTTTAAGCCAAAGGGGGACAACCTCCGAGGAGGTAGGCAGATCTGCTTCTACAATTTGAGCGATCTGGCGACGCTTCTTCAGTTTGGGGCAGGGGCGGGGGGGTTCGGGGTGGGTGGGTTCGCCGTGTGGGCTCTTTTCAATGGGCCTGAGGCTGATACGAAAGACTTTCAAGCGAAACAGCGAAGGTTCCGTTTGGTGGAAAGAAATCCCACGACGGGGTCCTACGAGTCTTATTCCTGGGCTCTTCCCTGTGTTCGGATTGAAGGTCGAGATTCCAACCTATGTCTTGGGAAGAAAGAAACCAACATTTTCTGATTGAATAGAAATAAACTGCTAAGAAAACTCGCCGGTCAACCTCACCGCCACATCCCCCTCAAGGCTCTTCTTGAGCCATTTAAAGCTAACCAAGCACTTCAGAGAACGCGAAAATGATTGTTTCCGGATTGTTTGAAAATGCCGCGTGAGCTGGAAATTAATCAAGCTATCTGTTTATTGGGGGCAAAGTTAAACTAATTTTATTTTAAAACGCTGAAAGGCCCAGAAGCATAAAGGCTTATTTGAACACCCTCACCTGTCCTCTTTTATTGCTTTTGAGCCGCATTTTAAGTCAAATCATTTTGATTGATTTTACTCTGTTGTCTTTTTTTATTGAAAGATTATTGAAATCCACTGCAAGATATGTGGGGAGAGATGAAATATGTGATATTGTACACATTAGTCTGCTGCTTTAATTTTTGAATATTTGATAATTTCAAATATTGAATATACTTATTACATACATACATACATACATACATACATACTACATACATACATACATACATACATGCATACATACATACATACATACATACATACATACATACATACATACATATGTGAAGTCCTGGACAATTACTCACAGTCTTAAAAATGCCTTTGGGCATTCAAAACATCTAAAAATCATGAATTCCTATTTGAGAGACTACACTGAGTCTTTAGGAAATTTGTTTTAAAAATTAGAACAGCAGCTCAGTTTATTGAGGGGAGGTTATAAAGAGCTGAATGTGCCCGTTTAAACATAAAAATAAAGAATATTACAAGTCCCTTATTTCAAGACTCTCACCAAAGTTCAGATACTGAATAATGTAGACTTGACATAAGCTTTTACAGACTAGAGCTCTGCTCTTTTCCTTTTTTCTTCTTTTCCAACCATACCCAGATCCTGCTTACCAAGAAGCTGTTGGGCACCTTGAGAATTTTGCTATTGAATCAAACTGGATATGATTGTGTCAGACCCCAACCTGCTTCAAATAACTAGTATGGGTCAGGCAAAGATCTAATAGTTGTGACTACTCTAAGTGATCAAGCTTGCTAGAAAAAACAAAGACTTTGAAATGGTAGCCATAAATACCTAAAGACAAAAAGGAGCACTATTTGCATAGATAGCCACCAGAGGAATTTAAGAGGGTTCTGCTCTGGTCTATTTATTTATTTATATTTATATTTATTTATTTTAGTTTGTCAAGCATGTATGAGAAAACAATTATAAGTGTGAACATAATATAAACATATAAGTATAAACAGGTAAAGTATATGTATAAGAAATGACTATGAATAATGGTAACAGTAGTACAGGGACAGTAGGCATGCTGGTGCGCTTATGCACGCTCCCTTACAGACCTCTTAGGAATGGGGTGAGGTCTATTTCAGCAATCCTTTCCTTCTTTGAAAGTCCCTAGCTAGCCAATTTAATTCTGAACATTGGCCATGGTAATTGGGCAAATTCAGTTCTTTAGGAAAATAAGATTGTTATTATTGCAAATATTATTGAGATAATAGCTTCTGTTACAGATAGATTATTTCCTTGCACTGGCCTGTTTAGCATCCCCTGTGTTTCATGGTCCCAGTCTTTAGACTCAGCTCTTTGTATGACTAGGCTTTATTCTTCCCGTAAATGAAGAAATGGGCTTTAGTTCACAACTTATGTGTTACACTAACCGTTATTTTTAAGTAACATATGGTATTAAAGTGTAGGATTTATTACAAGTTTATATTTATAACACTGTAAAGGTTCGATATGACATCTGAGATATAATTTAATCCAATCTCTGCTCAGTGTCTCAGGAATCCACTTCACTTACAATATTAGTGCATTTAAAATCCATGAAGGCTAATTAATATTAAGGAACAGTTTTAGAATGTAGATTAAAACATGCCGGTCATATCATAGGACAGGTGACATTTTCATATGGTCAATTTTATATTGCAAGTTGATGACATGATGACTGATTTTAACATTGTAAATCTGATGGATGACTGAAATATCTCACCAGATACTAGAGACAAACAATATAGAAAGACTGTCTTTAAAAATTTATTGTGGATTGTTGAAAAATATTGCTAAACAGACTTTTGTTTTAGCCAGCAATAATTTAGAACATTATTCCCCGTATGCTGTGTTTGAAGAATAAATTTCATAACCCACATCTAAAGAACACATGGGATGTTTTAGGAAGGATAGGTTGATTTTAAATCCATAGGGAGCTGCCTGCTATCCTTCCTTCTGGTTTTAATTC
Source organism: Diadophis punctatus similis (assembly GCA_023053685.1). Taxonomy (NCBI): domain Eukaryota; kingdom Metazoa; phylum Chordata; class Lepidosauria; order Squamata; family Dipsadidae; genus Diadophis; species Diadophis punctatus. The sequence goes on from JALIGW010000006.1 coordinate 26,557,919, forward strand.
AGTGATATCACTGTGTTTAGCAATTTCTCTAATGTATATCTAAGTATAGGTCGATGGCATTAGGCCTTTCTGTAACATTGCCCAAGAGTTAAGCTTCATCGCTATCTAGCGGAAAGAAGATTTGGAGTGGGAGAAGAAATGTAGAATCATTTTTTCCCCTTGCTAATAGCATACTTTGGTATAACTGTCACTTAAAATCATTAACATGAGTGCTCAATTGTTGGGAGTTTATTCGGAGGCAGCAGTCCTTGTAAAATTATGTTCTTTACTGAGACAAAATATGAGAAATGTTCAGTTCTCATAAAATTATGCTCTTTACTCAGACAAAATATGAAAAATGTTTAGAATATAATGGAAATAATAATTCTGCTTCCAGAGATGATAAATCATTATTTCCAGAAAAGCCTAATGCAGGCTAGAAAAAAGGCCATTATAATCTTGATATAATTTAACCAAGTTAATGTATGACTCATATTTGAATTACAACACACACACACACACACACACACACACACACACAGAGTGAGACAGAGACAGAGAGGCAGAGAGATAGATTGCAAACCATGTATTCTATTCGTCTGGTGCACAGGATTCTGGATAACCAAATCACATTTATTATTCAAATTGGGCAAACATAGTTATAATTCACTATAATTCAAATAGTACTTGAAAGATATAAATAAGAAATGGTTTTTAGAACATACAGAGAGTATGGATAACATAAATTGCACATATAAAGACTTTTCTTGGCTGCCTATGAAACTGTAAGCTTCTGGGAGTAGGAATTTTGTATAACTTATTCCATGAAGCATGATTCTCTCTCTCTCCCTCCCTCATTCTCTCTCCCTCTCTCCCTCCCTCCCTTCCTCCCTCTCCCCTCCCCCCTCTCTAAAGTCAGTGTTGATTCCAGACAACTGCCTGGATTAGTCCCTGCAGTTTTCTTGGCAACATTTCAGAAGTTGTTTGCACTCTCTGAAAGACAGAATGACCCAACTGGCTTTGTACCTAAGGCAGGGCTAGAACTTCCTTTTTTAAAAAATAATAATAATTTTTATTAAACATTTTTTGTTTAAAAAGATTTTTACAATCTGCTTATTAGACAGTTATCCCTTATTCATTTACATCCATTTCTTATTTGTTTGTGTTATTGTTCTCCCAATTCTGTGCAAATATTATTCTTGCTGCTATGATAATATAAAATTAGATATTGCGTCTTTTTATCCTGATTCCCTGTGAATATCCCTAACAAAAATAATTCCGGTTTCATTTCTATATGTTGTTTTGTTATTTCTTCAATCCATTTCTTTATCCTTTGCCAGTATTGTTTTGCTTTGGAACAGGACCACCACATATGGTAGTGTGTTCCTGTATTATGTTTACACTTCCAACATTCTGGTGATGCATTGGAGTACATTTTTGCAATCCTTGCTGGTGGAAGATGCCATCTATAGAACATTTTATAGATGTTTTCTTTATATGCAATGGATTTTGTCATTTTGTAACTTTTACTCCAAACCTCCCACTTTTCCAATTCTATGTTATACCTGAAGTTTTGAGCCCATTTTATCATCACCTCTTTTACGACCTCTTCGTCCATCTTATAACTCAATGAATAATTATAGAATTTTGTGATCATTTTGTCCTCCTGTCCTAATATAATTTTATCTAGTTTGTTTTCTTCTTTCTGGAATCCGTATTGTTCTGCATCTTTTTTGTGTCTAGATTTTATCTGTAGGTTTGGCCACCAGTTAAGTTCTATGCCTTGCTCCCTTAATTCTGCTCGTTTTTAATTCTCCCTGTTCCTTTAATATTTTTTTATATGTCTTCATTTTATCCATGTCCAATAAATTTGGGTGTATTAATGCTTCCATTATCGAGAACCAGGTAGGTATTTTATTGTAATGGTTTCTTTTAATCTTTTGCCATATTTGTATAAATTAATCTATAATTAGATGTCTTTGAAAATACTTATGGGTCTTACTTTTACCATCCCACAGAAAGGCATGCCAGCCTCTCTGGAGATCATGCCTTCCAACGTCAGAATTCTTTTATTTTTAAGTAATATCAAATCTTTGATCCAAGTGAGAGCTGCTGTGTGGTAATAGGTCTCCCAATCTGGCAAACCAAATCCCCCCCTTTCTCTCTTATCTTGTAGAGCTTTTAATTTAATTCGTGCTTTTTTCCCTTGCCAAATATAGTCCATTATTGTTTTAGTTAACTCATTAAAGAACACTTTCTATAATTTTATTGGTATGACCTGGAATAAAAATAGAAATCTGGGCAGTATATTCATTTTAGTAGAAGCTATTCTACCTATAAAAGACAATTGGAGCTTCTCCCACATTTCTAAATCTTTTTTTACCTGTTGAACTAATCTACCATAGTTATCCTTTTTCAAAGTTGAACATTTAGATGTTATCCAAATTCCAAGATATTTTATTTTTTGTATGACCTGTATACCCAATTTCTCTTCCCATTCTCTTTCTTGTTTTTTCGTGAGATTTTTCATTAATGCTTTCATTTTGTTCCTATTAATTTTAAGTCCTGCTACCCTTCCGTAGTCTTCTATATAGTGGAGTAGTTTAATTTCTGTCTCTAGTGGCTGTTCTAATATAAATACTAAATTGTCTGCGAATGCCTGAAGTTTATAGACTTCTTTTTTGATTTATAAACCCTTTATTTCCTGTTCATTTCTAATCCTAATCAATAATACTTCTGATGTCAGGATATATAACAGAGGGGCTAAGGGACATCCTTGTCTCACTCCCTTCATAATATTAAATTTTCCAATAATGTCTCCATTTATTATAATCCTTGCCATTTGAGTTTTATATTTTTTTCCATCATTGTTATAAATTTTTCTCCAAAGTTCATCTTTTCCAATTGTAAGATTATAAATTTCCAATTTAGGTCGTCGAAAGCCTTCTGTGCATCAAGAAAAATTAGGGCTAATTGTTTTCCAGGATGGGATTCGTAATATTCTAGCACGTTGATTATATTTCTTATGTTATTTTTTATATTCCTTTTTGGAAGAAAACCATTTTGGTCTATATGTATGATTTCATTTAGAACTTTTTAAAATCTTTCTGAGATAATAGCTGCAAATATATTATAGTCCACCACATCGACTAGCGAGATAGGCCTGTAATTCCTAATTTGTGTAGGGTCTGTGTCTTCCTTGTGAATAAGTGAAATAAGAGCTTCTGTCCAGGATTGTGGTATATTTGCGCTCATTAGTGCGTCATTAAAGATTTCCAGCATTAAGAAATCTAGCAGTTCTTGTATTTTCTTATAAAATTCTGCCGGTATTCCATCTGGGCCTGGGGAATTGTTGTTCTTTTGTTTTTTCCTCACCTCTATCAACTCCATCATTGTTATTCTCTCATTGAGGAATTCCCTTTTTGATTCCATAATTTCAGTTAAATTTGTTCCATCTAAGTATTGTGTAATATTATCCTCCGTTATGTTTTCCTGTCGATATAGGTTTTGGAAGAGGTTTTTGTTGGAATATTCATGACTGGGAGAGCCATGTGATTGAGTCAGCCAATCGGGCTGAAGTGTTAATTGAGCATGTCCAGAAACTTAGTAAGAAGAAGGGCGTGGTTTACTCTGTCCACCATTATACTCCAGTATGAAAACATCTCAACATGTGATCTGAAACAAAGTGTGGTATTGTTAATGTTTTATTCTACTTATAAAGAAGTTATTTGAATCAGCAAAATGCAGTTATCTTCTGAAGCTTCTGATTTATTGCGTAACTCTGACAGGTTATGGGCCCAGGAATCGCTCAAGAAGTAAAGTTAAACCTGCATTGTAATTTAAAGCTGATAAGAAGCTGTCTGTGTTGTTAAAGGAACAGGCAGACAAGAAAAATAAAGCAGGATGGCTGCTGCTATGGAATTTAAAGACAGTCCAATACCCAAATTGGGGAAGAAAAATTATTTAATTTGGGCTGCAAAAATGGAATGTTTTTTGAAAGCAAAAGAATTATGGGACATCGTAGCAGACCCCCCACAAGTGCTTGGAGCAGCAGATCAAAAGGCTCATGACAAAGCTATGGCTTATCTTCTTTTAAGTCTGGGGGATGATCAATTCTTAAATGTAGCTGAATTAAAGTCTGCAAAAGAAATATGGCAGAAATTGAAAGCAGTACATGTCAATGTTTCTGCGTGTAATGTGGTCCAACTTTCAAGAAAGCTTTTCAGAATGAGTTTGCAGACAGGAGATTCTATGGAAGATCATTTAATGAAAATGCAGTCTAATTTTCTAGAATTGGAGCAACGTGGAGTAAAGTTTCCAGAGTCCCAAAAAGTTTTATTAGTGTTAAATAGTTTGGATCAGAGCTGGGAGACTGTATCAGCTATTTTTGAAAGTAAGCCAGAAGCAGATTTGAATTTGGAGGCTTTGAAATCGTGTTTATTGAATGAATATGAGAAAAGGCTTTTCAGCCATGCTGATGGAAAATTCCACAGGCGGGGGCCCAACAAGGAGTACAGTGGAAACTTACAGCAAGTCTCCAGCAAAATTTTCCACAGGCTGCCTATCTCTAGCAACAGCCGAGGTGTCTGCAGAGATGAGGAGAGCAGAGGCAGGAGAGATCAAGTTACACAGCCACAATTCTGCAAGCAAGATAAGAAAGCATGTTTCATTTGTGGAGAAACCAATCATCTGCAGAAAAGCTGTACACAGAGAAGAAATATGCAAGACAAGAGACATTATTTGCAAGGACAGATTGCAGTTGCAAAAGTTTGTTATAATAACAATAGAGACAAATGGTTGATTGACAGTGGGGCTAGTCAAACAATTGTTAATAATTCTGACTTATTTTCCAGATTTTTCCCAGGAAACCATGAAGAAGTAGCCTTAGCCAATGGTCAAAAGGCTAAAATCTTTGGAAGAGGTGATGTGCAAATTCCATATTTGGAATCCAGGTTTACTGATGTGTTATGTGTACCTGAAATGGAACATAATTTGTTAAGTGTGTCTAGTTTAGACAAGCAAGGTTATGAAACCACATTTGTTAATGGGAAGTGTATCATCCAAAGAAATGGGAATGTTTGTGCACAGGGCATAAAAGAGGATAATCTTTATGTATTGCAGGGACAAAAGGTCCCACATTGTTCCCAGATATTTAAAAATGTAGCAGAACACAATTCGTGTGTTCATCTTCTGCACAGACGACTTGGTCATGCTAATTTTAAGGTTGTTCAACAAATGAAAGAATTTGCAGAAGGATTAGATTTGAAGGGATGTAAGGCATATTTGGATTGTGCAGTATGCAAAGCATCGAAATCCAAAGCATTCCCAGTGAGCAAGTTTAGCACAAGACAAACCACAAGAGCTCTAGAACTGGTGCATGCTGATTTAATTGGGCCTATGCAAGCCAGTTTGGGAGGAGCAAAGTATGCGCTGGTCATTGTGGATGACTACAGCAGGTTTGGGTTTTGCTACTTACTTAAGAGTAAAACAGAGGTGCTACAGCAATTTAAGCAATGGTTAAGTTTTGTAGAGAGAAGGTATAAACAACAGGTATGTCAGTTGCAAACTGACAGAGGTTCTGAATTTATGTCAACAAATTTTCAACAATGGTTGAGACAATTGGGAATAAGACACAGGCGCACAAATCCTTACACACCGGGGGAGAACGGAGTGGCTGAAAGGAGGAATGGTGTTTTGCAAACAATGAAAGACTCATTACTGGAGGATTCTGGTATGAGCAGGTCATATTGGGGTGAAGCCATACTGACTGCCAATTATTTAGTAAATAGGTTGTGGAGTTCATCCATCAATAATACTCCATATGCAATGCTATATGGGAGAAAGCCTTCTCTAGCACATTTAAAAATATTTGGAAGTACTGCCTGGGTACATATTCCAAAGGCAATCAGAAGAAAGGGACAACAAAAGGCTAGAAAGCTCAGATTTGTGGGCTATGAGCCAGGCTCAAAAGGGTATCGCTTTAGCGATGGAAGTAAAAGGATAGTAATTTCAAGGTCTGCTAGTTTTGCAGAACAAAATTGGAACAGAATTGATGCAAATTCTGAAAATGTCTCACTTAGCGACGGTGATCCGCTTAGCGACGGTGATCCACTTAGTGACAATAACTCATTTAATGATGGTGAATCATTTACTGAAGGTGTCTATGTTCAGGGAGGAGAGTCTGAACAAGATATGAAGACAGAAAAGCTTGAAACACAAGTACAGGCAATGCCACGTAGGTCAGAGCGTAGGAACAGAGGGGTTCCGCCAGACAGGTATTCTGCCAGTAAAGTTAAAGTGTGTAATGTGTGGTATGAGCCAAGAAACTATAAGGAAGTATTGGCATTACCAAAAGTTGAACAAGAAAAGTGGAAGGAAGCCATGGATAAAGAGATGAAATCCATGGGAGATCATGAAGTGTTCACATCTGTGACTTTGCCACAGGGTACGAAAGCTGTAGGATGTAAGTGGGTATACAAGAAAAAGGTATTACCCAATAATGAAGTACAGTATAAGGCAAGGTTGGTGGCACAAGGTTTTTCTCAATTAAAGAATGTGCACTATGATGAGGTGTTCGCGCCAACTGTAAAAGGTGAGAGCATAAGACTAGCACTGGCATTAGCATCAGCATACAGGCATAGAATTTGGCATTTTGATATAACCACTGCATTTCTCAATGCTGAATTAGAGGAAGAAATTTATATGGTTCAAGCGCCAGGGTATGAAAATAAAAAACCTAACATGGTGTATAAATTGAACAAGGCCATTTATGGGCTGAAGCAGTCAGCCAGAAATTGGAATATCTGTCTTGATACTGCATTGAAAGGTCTTGGGTTCAAGAGTTGCAAAGCTGATGGTTGCATATACACTGGAAAGTTACAAGGTGGGAATTGTCTACTATTAGCATTTGTGGATGATCTTTGTTTCATTGCAAAGGATGCATCACAAGTTAAAGAATTTGCTAATAAGTTAGAAAAGAAATTTGAATTAAAGAATTTGGGAGAAATAAAGAATTATCTCGGTGTAGAGATACAAAAAACTGAAAAAGGTGGTTATATTCTCAGTCAAAGGAGAAAAATTGAACAATTATTAGAGAAATATAACATGAAAGATTGTAATATTGCTCCTACACCTATGAGCACAGATTTTTACAATAGTTTGGGTGAGGATAAAAGTGAAGCCTGTGATCAGGAGATATATCATTCTGCAATAGGGAGTTTGTTATATCTGTCACAGTGGTCCAGACCAGACATAGCTTGTGCAGTGAGCATTCTAAGTCGCTTTACTGCTACACCTACAAAGTTGCATTGGATGGGTGTGAAAAGAATTCTCAGGTATTTGAAGGGAACTGTGAATTTGGGTCTTCAAATATAGGTCACTGAAGAATTAAAATTGAAATGTTATGTTGATAGTGATTATGCAAATGATGTAAAAACCAGAGAGTCTAATTCTGGAATTGTAATAATGTTTGGAGGGGCTTTAATTGGTTGGAAGTCCAGAAAACAAACAACGGTTGCTATTTCAACTGCTGAAGCAGAGTTTATTGCATTGTCTGAGTTATGTTCTGAAGTAGTTTGGTATGTACAGTTGTTACAAGATTTAAATGTAAATGTAAATGAAGCTGTAACTGTTTATGAAGATAATGCTGCTTGTATAAAAATGGCAACAGGTGACAGGGTGAAGAACAGAAGTAAACATGTGGACATTAAGTATTGTAATGTCAGGGAAGCTGTAAAAGAAAAATTGATACGTTTACATCATTGTTCTTCAGAGGATAATTTAGCAGACATGATGACCAAACCATTGGGTGGCGTCCATTATAGGAAATGTTTAAATCCAATAGGTTTGATGTCTCTCCCAGTAATGAAGGGAGGAGTGTTGGAATATTCATGACTGGGAGAGCCATGTGATTGAGTCAGCCAATCGGGCTGAAGTGTTAATTGAGCATGTCCAGAAACTTAGTAAGAAGAAGGGCGTGGTTTACTCTGTCCACCATTATACTCCAGTATGAAAACATCTCAACATGTGATCTGAAACAAAGTGTGGTATTGTTAATGTTTTATTCTACTTATAAAGAAGTTATTTGAATCAGCAAAATGCAGTTATCTTCTGAAGCTTCTGATTTATTGCGTAACTCTGACAGTTTTGTGCTAATTTCTCCCCCCTCCCAATCTTATAGTGGTTATTTCCCTCTTCATCCTGTAATTGAGTTATTGTTCTTTTGTCTTTTTCTTTTTTTAACTTGTAAGCTAACCACTGCCCAGCTTTGTTGGCATGTTCAAAATAATTTTGTTTTGCCATTTTCAACTTTTGCGCTAATTCTTCTTGCATAGTCAAATTACATTTATGTTTAATTATGTCCCTTCTTTTCTTGATTTTTACATTTTGGGGGTCACTCTGCATATCCGCTTCAGCTTTTTTGAGTTCATCTTGTATTAGTTCTTGTTCTAATTTCCTTTTCTTATTTCTTTTGGCCGTATATGCTATGGTAAGACCTTGAATGTAGGCTTTGTTGGTATCCCATAAGTTTTGGAGTAAAGTGTCTTCTTTTACATTTATTTCAAAAAATATTTTCAATTCTTTCTCCACCTTCTGTATGGATTCCTTCTCCTTCAATATTTCCTGATTCATTGTCCATCTTCTTTTTGTTTTGTGACCCTTCCATATTACCTTGACTGGGCTGTGATCCGCCCAGCTATTTGTCATAATTTCTACTTCCTCCAGATCTTTCCTCAAACCAGATGTTATCCATGCCAAATCAATCCTTGACAATGAACCATGTGGATTAGAATAATATGTGTATTGGCTTTTCCCTTTATTTAATTCTCTCCAAGTGTCTTCCATCACTAATTCCTGAACCATTTCAGTGAATGACTCGGACAAAGTTCTTTTCTTAGTTTTATTTTTTTTGTTACTCGTGTAATCTTTTTTACTGTCTGGAACTGCATTAAAATCTCCGATTAAACAAATATTTTCATAATCTTATTAATTTTTTGTGTATATTTCTATAGAATTCATTTTGATTATTATTTGGGGCATATATTGTGATGAGTAGTATTTTTTTCTGTTGGGCTTCTATCTCTATCATCAGGGTTCTCCCTTCATTATCTTTGTATATTTGTCTCGGTTCTAATTTCTCTTTAATATAAGCTACCACTCCTCTTTTTTGGGGGGGGGATAGTGATGTAAATAGTTTGCCGAGTTTTGGGTTTACTAATAAATTATTTTGTTGTTGTGTAATGTGTACCTCCTGTATACATACTATATCTATTTTTAATTTTTGAAGTCTTGTAAAGACCTGTCTTCATTTGATTTGTGAGTTTAGTCCATTTATGTTTAGAGAAATCAGCTTAATTTCATCTTCCATTATCCTTTTTACTTATTATTCAGCCCTTGCTTCCTTGTGTTCCTTGTCTCTCTCTGTACTGTCCCTCTTGCGCCTTCTCTCTCTTTTTGCTCTCTTTCTTGTCTCCTTCTTTCCTCCAACTCCTCCTTGTCCCCCCTATCTATTTCTCCTCTTGACTTCTACTCTCCACTTCATCTCTGCTCTCCTGTTCTCCTTCCGTTGAAAAGTGGTGGTCAAAGAATTCTCGCGCCTTCTCCACAGAGTTGATTTTTAAAAAAAATTCCTGCCAGGTTATAAGTACCCCTTCTGGTATTAGCCATTAACATCACATTCTCTCTTGTTAATTGGGTTGTTAGAAACTGGTAGTTTTTCCTCTGGTGTCTTACTCTCCAAGGTATCTGAAGGACTGAAGGACTGAAGGAGAGTTGAAAACTGGACGGGATGAAGAGGACTACAGCCTAATACTAAAGAAAGAGAGAGGAAGCTTTTGATCTCCCCTGTTCTTTGGCATTAAAGAAACATTGTAAAAGTAACAAAAGAGAAGTGGATACAGTGTCATAGCGAACGAAGAGAGCAATCTACTGGTCAAAATTGGATATAACCATAAACTGAGTAAAAGGGGATGATGCAAGGGTGATCAGAAAAGAAGACTGTACAATAGAGTAAAGAACTGGACTTTGAATCTTTAAAGATGGAATATAAGATTACATTATTATCATATCATAATATATTATTAAGAATAGTAATAATCAGTATTACATTAATTTATTTATATTTCATTAAAGTAATAGCTTAAAATAAGATCATTTTGATAAAACTGAAATAACAATATTTGAATATTTATACTGAATAAGTAATATAAAATTGTGAATGATAAATTGTTAAGCGATACATGAAGTTTCCCCTCCCTTTGAATAGCAAGAGATTTGAAAAGAGAAATTTAATTTAGAATAGATAGAAATACTGATATTGTAAGTATTATAGTACTATTTGAATTACTTGAATATCTTATGTTAAAGTATATAACTTAAATATGAACTTTGTGAACTGTAAGTTAATATAAACTCAAAAGAAGAAATCTACTTTAGAATAGCTAGCTATATTTATCTAATTTGAATTGATATTTAGAGATAGAGCAACAACTGAAATATATTGGATTATTTGATATAAGTATATATACAGTGTAAATGAGACAATAGATATGAGATACTGTAGTAATTATAGAAATTAGTAGTCTTTAATAGTAGTAAAGTTAAAATAAGCAAAGCTGAAGAAATATACCATTGCATGTTATTTTGGAAAAGCCTTTTTCGGGGGGGGGGGATCTGCTAGTATGACAACTCTTACGAGGACTACAAAGAAAACAACACCACATCTTACAACAACGATATCGTCACCAAATCTCCAACATTCAATCGAGAGCATGCTGGGATCCGAAAAATCAAGCTCAACTCAGAGTATGCAGAATCTACAGGCTATGCTTCAAGCAATTCAAGAATTGATGGATAAAACCCAAGAAACAATTACAAAAAACCATGAGGAAACAAGGAAAAATCATGAAGAGATGAGACAAGACGTGGGAGAATGGATTAAAAAAATGGATGACAAAATTGGTAGTATTCAACAATCAATTATCCAAAATGAACAAAGAATAAAGATAGTCGAGACAAAAATACAACACCTGGATAAAAAGGTAGAAATAATGGAACAGAAAACTGGCATACCGACCAGAGAATTAACCAATTCGATTATGTTTTTAGAGATGGATAAGGCCTCATTTTATCTCAGATTCCAAAATATAACAGAAGAAAAAGATTAAGACCTTGGAAAGAAAATGGCGGAAGTCCTAGCAGAAGTTAGGCAAAAAGATAAACAAGACATACTCAGGGATATAGATGAGGTTTATAGGGTCCATACCAATTACGCTCGATGACATCATTTACCAAAAGAAGTCCATATCCGATTCATAAGGAAGGCTGTAAGAGATGAAGTTCACAAGAAGATGCGAGATGAAACAATAACGTATAATGGAAGGGAAATACAGAACTTCCAGTCTCTCATGCCATAACCACTACAAGTAGTCATCAACTTACAATAGTTTATTTGGTGATCATTCAAAGTTACAATGGCACTGAAAAAAAGTATTTTATGACCTTTTTTCACTTAACACAGTTTCAGCATCTCCATGATTGAAATTCAGGCACTTGCCAACTGACTCATGTTTATAATAATTGCACTGTCCTAGGGTCATATGACTACCTTTTGTGACCTTTGGACAAGCAAAGTGAATGAGGAAGCCAGATTCACATAATAACCGTGTTACTAAATTATCAACTGCAGTGATTCCCTTAACAACTGTGGCAAGGAAGATCATAAAATGGGGCAAAACTCACTAAACAAATGTCTCACTTAGCAACAGAAATGTTGGACTTAATTGTGGTTGAAGATTACATGCACACCAAACCAGTTCTCATATGAATATGTATGCGCTAGTGATATCATATAAAGAATTTGTGAGCTGATCTTATGCAAGGGCCAGAGCTATACAATTGGATTAATTAGACATTAACAAAATGAAATTCAATGGTGAAAAAAGTAAGGTTCTACATTTAGGCAAGAAAAACAAAATGCACAGGTACAGTATATGTGGTACCTTGCTCAACAGTAGTAACTGTGAGAGGGATCATGGAGTTCTAGTGGACAACCATTTAAATATGAGCCAGCAGTGTGCAGCAGCTGCCAAAAAAAGCCAACACTGTTTATTTATTTTATTATTTATTTATTATTTGGTTCTTCTAAGCCGCCCTACTCCCGAGGGACTCAGGGCGGTGTACAACATTGTGCAAGAACACTGAACAATAAACAATGATTAAAAACAATGTTAAAAGAATTTAAAAAGTTAAAAAAAATGTTCACCACCAAACATACTGGGGGAGAGCTCAGATGGAACTAGTCTCAACCCCCTGCCTGCAGGAAGAGCCATGTCTTGACGGCTTTTCGGAAGGCCATCAGGGTGGGGGTGGTTCGGATCTTTGGGGGAAGTTGGTTCCAGAGCACGGGGCCCCCCACAGAGAAGGCCCTCCCCCTAGGGCCCGCCAGCCGGCATTGTTTGGCTGACGGGACCTGGAGAGACCCGCTCTGTGGGCCCTAACCTGTCGGAGGGAAGTATGAGGCAGAATGCGGTCCCGAAGGTAACCTGGTCCTAAGCCATGAAGGGCTTTAAAGATGATGATCAACACCTTGAATTGTACCCGGAGACCAATGGGCAGCCAATGCAGCAGGCGGAGTATAAGTGTAACGTGGGTGTATCTTGGCACACCCACCACAGCACGCGCAGCCGCATTTTGCACCAACTGAAGTCTCCGAATACTCTTCAAGGGTAGCCCCATGTAGAGCACATTGCAGTAGTCCAAATGGAGGTGACAAGGGCGTGAGTGACCGTGAGTAGAGCCTCCTTCTCCAAGTATGGCCGCAATTGGTGCACCAGGCGAACCTGTGCAAAAGCCCCCCTAGCCACAGCTGTAAGATGTTGATCTAATTTTAGCTGTGGATCTAGGAGGACCCCCAAATTGCGGACTTGTTCCGAGGGAGTTAATTTTCCTCCCTCAAGAACCAAGGAGGGACAGTTGTCATGGTCCTTTGGAGGCAATATCCAGAGCCACTCAGTCTTGTCGGGGTGAGTCTGAGTCTGTTCCTCCCCATCCAGGAGGGATTAACAGGCTGCATTAACAGAGGGATAGAATAATAGGCTGCATTAACAGAGGGATAGAATCAAGATCACGTGAAGTGTTAATACCACTTTATAATGCCTTGGTAAGGCCACACTTGGAATACTGCATTCAGTTTTGGTCGCCACGATGTAAAAGGGATGTTGAGACTCTGGAAAGAATGCAGAGAAGAGCAACAAAGATGATTAGGGGACTGGAGGCTAAAACATATGAAGAACGGTTGCAGGAACTGGGTATGTCTAGTTTAATGAAAAGAAGGACCAGGGGAGACATGATAGCAGTGTTCCAATATCTCAGGGGTTGGCACAAAGAAGAAGGAGTCAAACTATTCCCCAAGGCACCTGAGGGTAGAACAAGAAGCAATGGGTGGAAACTAATCAAGGAGAGAAGCAACTTAGAACTAAGGAGAAATTTCCTGACAGTTAGAACAATTAATCAGTGGAACAGCTTGCCTCCAGAAGTTGTGAATGCTCCAATACTGGACGTTTTTAAGAAGATGTTGGATAACCATTTGTCTGAAGTGGTGTAGGGTTTCCGACCTAAGCAGCGGGTTGGACTAGAAGATCTCCAAGGTCCCTTCCAACTCTGTTATTCTATTCTATTAGACATAAAGTATAATTGACTTAATTTTAACATTTCCTCTAACAAGATAGAAAATGCAATATACGTCGTAGTACAATTTACAATAATCAAGGCCACACAATTGGATACAATTAAAAGGGTTTCCAAAATATGAATATACCAGTTGGTCAACTCTTGAATAGTTACATAAATTTTCTGTAGGCAGTTAAAAATATCACAACTATATAGGAGAACAAGATTGACATGTTCAGAACCACTTCAAATGTTATAGATGTACTTGTGGGGAAATCTAAAACAATTGGATAATTTAGAATTCTGAGTAACTACTGGAAGAGAAAGAGAAAAGAAAAAAGTTTTTCTTTCTAAAAAAGTCACAGACAACGGTTCATTTGTGGCCATTTTCCTCTGACATAATAACCATGTTGGCATACAGTACATACATACCCTGAGTGGGTTCTAAATTGTACATCCACAGGTAGGGAACTAACTAAATCTAATCTAATTTGGATTAGATTTCCTATGGCCAATGCATGCTTGATGGTTGAATGAATCATTCCTAATTGTGCTGGGGGCCAAACTCTTCCTCTGCATGTTGGATTGATCAAAGCTTTAAAGTATCTGCTTCTTCCTACTGGTCTCCAGATAAGGAGTTTTCCTTTCTTCATTAGGGAGCTTCTTAACTCAGAAGGCCCTTCCCAGGCTTAGAGTCTGTAGAATAGACAGAATGATTAATTTTTCTTGGGGCAGAGTTGCAATCCCTAGAGGCTGCATTGCTTAACTCTGTTTTATGGCAGTAAGTCATGCCCCTGATGCTCCTAGAGATAACTGGCAGCACTCTGAGAAAGGGAAGCAGACAAATGCTCCTCACCACTTTTTTTTTTTAATGGAGACTTCAGGGCAAAAGATCAGTCCGAAGCATTTAAACCACATGAGAAGGAGGTAGGCAGATAAGGAAAACTGGATAAATAATTTAATAATTATCAATGAATAAATTCAGCAATTACTCTTCACAACTTGGCAGACTCATAAGGCTTAAGAAAATGGCATTGACTCCTATGGAACCACAGAGATTTTGAATTTCAGGATGACATGCCACAGGCAATGCCTCATCTATTCCAGCACTAGCTCTGTGCTGGAGTATCTCCAACTTGAAATTTCAGGTGTACAAGGACATGAAAAGGCCAACAGTCATACAACAAAGCCTTGCATCACACCAAATAAAGGCTAATTTATTTAGGATGGGACAAGTTTGGAAGTTCCTCAAGATCTGGCTGTCACCAGGAGATCCCAGGGAACCAGAGATAAGTGTAGATGGCTCCCCTATGGAAATGGATATACTCATTCTCTCTGTCTGGGATTTGTATATTTTATTCTTATAAATATTTAACCTTTAAATATTTAAATATCTTTAAAGGTTTAAATATTTGATAGTTTATTTGATTCCTGTAAACCACCCAATATAGCTTTTTGTGAGATGAATGGCCATGTAAGCTTGATAAATAAACAAATAAATTTCTTAGAGTCTAGTAATTTTACTCCATTGGAATATATAAAGACATGTAAACTGATATTTATTATGAAATATAAAAGTTTCATCTTTGACATTTATCTTAAGACTGCCTTACAATCTGTACATTTTTACTTAGTTCAAATATGTTGTTCTTATGAAATGTACACCTGATTTCAGTCTTAGTGTAAAGTACTTTGTAGCCCCACCTTTTTATCTAACATCATGTTTGTGAGTTGAATCACTACTACTTTCTCTATTGTATATTGCAAGTTGGGCACCCATACAAATAATTTAAATAATAAAGAATACTGTCATGTTGCAGATACTGAACAATGTATTAGCAATGCAGTGCATTTACATTTAGCTGTTCATATGAATCTATAACATTTCATGATGTCTTAGAGATTATGTTTAAAAAATACATATATACTGTTCTGCCTGCTTGCTTGTTCATTTGCTTATTATGTCATGTATTAGAGACTGGCTGATTTTGAAGTCATTGAGTTAATTAATACCAACTATATGTTCTGTGCAACGGAACATTGCACAGTAGAGGTCTTTGTTATAGGCAAGAATGTCTACATAGGGGTGTTTAAGATGTAAGATGCTAAAATGTGGAATAGACTAAGCCTGTGCTGGATCCTGATTCAAACCAAGCTTCCCACAGTTTGCTTTTTCTGTTTATGGGCCTTAAGCATATCCAGCTAAGCAGTAAAACATTTTCACTGACATTAATATTATGAGAAAATTTGACAATTCTTCCTCCGAGCGCTTATGACCAGATTGCATAGGAAAGGATGGTGTAATAGAACTCTTGAGGAAATCAATTTTACCAAGTTCAATATGCAATATTCTTGTGTATTAAGATCTACATTTGTTTGTTTACATGTGTTGTTTTAGAAGAATAAGGTGAAGCCAATTAAAGATTTATAGTGCTTTAGGGAGCAATTTGGAAGGAACATGGCCAATTTGGAAGTTATGAAATTAATCAATTTTCAAAAAGGGCCGAGGGAAACCATGAAAGAAGAAAATTAATGCATTTAGGCATATTGTTAGACTAAATTATTTTGAAATTCTGGGGGGGAAATTATATATGTGATTACATTAGTTCACTGTTGTCAAGTACAGGTAGTCCTTACCTTACAACCACAATTGAGCCCAAAATTTCGATCGCTAAGAAAGGCAGTTATTAAGTGAGTCATGCCCAATTTTATGCAATTATTAAGTGAACCATTGAATCATTAAGAGAATTTGGCTTCCCACATTGACTTTGCTTGTCAAAAGCAGGAAAGGTCGCAAATGGAAATCACATGATCCCAGGACACAACAACTGTGGTAAATACATGCTGGTTGCAAAGCACCCAAATTTTGATCATATGACCATGGGGATGCTGTGACGGTCATAAATGAGAGGAAGAGTAAGTCAGTTTTTACAGTGCCATTGTAACTTTGAACAGTCACTGAACAAATGATTGTAAACCGAGGACTACCTGTATTCATTTATTTCATTGAACACAAAAAATACAGACTGTCCAGGTTGTTGGCTGGAAATGGATTGCAGGGATTTGCAACAGGAGTGGTTCCTCCCGGTTCGGACCAGTTCACCCGAACCGGTAGCAACCCGCTGGTGACGTCTCAATGATGTCACTGAACTGGATTGGTCGGTGCCGATCCATGGGCACCGCCATCTTTTTTTAATTTTTTTTAAATTTTTTTTTAATTCCGGGTTTTTTCTTCTGCACATGCGCAGAAGCTGAGTTTCCGGCACTGCGTATGCACCGCCAGCTTGTTTTTTGATTTTTTTTGCTTGTTTTTGCTTCTGCGCATGTGCAGAAGCCGAGTTTTTGGCAGGAGGGGGGGGAAACGCTTGCCTGACTGCTCCCTCCCTAAGCAATCTCAGAAGTTTTCAAGTTCGTCTGGAGAGGCGTTTTTTTTAAAGAAAACCCCGAAAAAGCCGCAAGATCCAGAGCTGACGGTCTCCTGTAAGATGCACATCTCGTGGCCCGCCCCACCCCACTGCAAGCATCTCTCAGCCGTTGTGTGCAGGTAAAAACCTTAAACTGTAAAGAAAAACTTCTCGTGAGTGTGAGGCAATTAACAACTTCTTGCATGCGTGAGAAGTTTTTCTTTACTTGTGCAAGGGCTGGGAGTTGCTCCAAGGCTCCGAGGAGCAAAACGTCCGCCCCCCCGAATCCCAGCCCCGCAGCGAGGGATGAGGTGATCACATCAACAGCTAGGGTCTCCCACCATGTTCAAGCAGAGCTCCGACGGGGCTTGAATCTGCATTGCAGGAAGACTCCACTCTTGGGGTGCGCGCACTCCAGGCTTCCTCTGGAGATACCCCCCACAACCTTCCTACAATTGCCGGGGACATCTTTCTTGGTCTGCCGGTGCCCCTTCGCCTCTTCCCGTGCCCAGGTGGAGGAAAAACACCTCAGAGTGCCCTGATCCATCTTCCTTAACCGGGAGGCTCTGCTGCTCCCCAAACGGCAGTGCTTTTGGAGAATGATGTTTTGCCCAGCCTGGAAGTTGCTTCCGAAGCGCAGAGAAGCTTGGCTTTTTCTCCTCCCGAGTGAGCAAAAAACTGGCGGTCCAGCAGGGTCCAGCCCACAAGCCCTCTCTGGCCCCGGCGCAGGAGCAGCCCAAGCCAAAAAGAGCCGAGCTGACCATAGCTGGACTGCTCAACCTGAGGAACAGGCGAATAGAATGGCGGGCAAGATCGCAGGAGGCATAGCCAGAGCCATGGGCAACCGGAGCCACAGGCAGCAGTTCAGCTCGCTGCGGGCCTGGGATTCGAGGGGTGGAGGTTTTGCTCTCACGATTCTGAGGAAATTAACAACTTATTGCACTTGTGAGAATTTTTCTTTACTCTGCAAGGGTTGCTCCGAGGAACAAAACTTCCATCCCCCGAATCCCAGGCTTGCAGCCCCCTGACCCTGCCGACCCGCCAGCTTTTTGCTCACTGGGGAGGACAAAAAGCCTCTCCGCACTTCGGAAGCAACTTCCAGGCTGGGCAAAACATCGTCCTCCGAGAACGCTGCTGCTTGGGGAGAAACCTCCCAGTTGGGGAAGATGGATCACAGCACCCTGAGGTGTTTCCCCCCCACCCGGACACAGGAAGAGGTGAAGGGACACCGGCAAACCAAGAAAGATGTCCCCGGCAATTGTAAAAAAGTCGTGGGGGGGGGTGTCTCCAGAGGAAGCCTGGAGTGCACTCACCCCAAGAGTGGAGTCTTCCTGCAATGCAGATTCAAGCCCTGCCGGAGCTCTGCTTGAACACGGCGGGAGACTGAGCTGTTGACGTGATCACCTCCTCCCGGCCTCATTCCCTCTGCCAGTAGGGAAGCCGGGTTCAGTCCTAGCCGGTCACCGCCTGGCCCGATGCCAGCCCCCCTTGCCTGCCATTTAATTTGCCTGTTCCTGGGGTCGGGCAGGCCAGCTACGGTCGGCTCAACTCTTGGCGGGTGAAGAATCTACGGGCGAAGCGAGCCCCTCTGGGGAGGGCAGTGGGGAGCAGCTGCCTGGGAGGATCTGCCCTCCCTCCCTCACAAGGTGCAAAGCGCAAACAAGGTGCAAAGCAGTTCCCAAACAGAACGTGGCACACCCAGAGTTGCTGCTTCTTTGCAACAGCCGAGGACTGAAGAGGTACCTCTTCCGTCCTCGGCTGTTGGAATAAGCGGCGGCTTTGGCTGACACTGTGCCCGCTTTGTTCTCTGGTCCCTCTCCTTCCCTCGCTCGGCTGCTACTGCTGGGATGCTGCCAGGGCAAGCGCGGGTGTGTGTGTGTAGGGAGGGCATGGACTGTTTAGCGCTAAGGTAGAAGCAGCCACGGTGGTGGGGAAAGCGAGGCTTCTTTGCCAGCCTCCCAGCTGGCAAAATATAAATTTTCGCCGTGGCTAGGTGGGGGGGCATGGGCCTGAGGTGAGGGGCAGCTTGCCCGGGTGGCTGCTGCAACAGCCGCGGGAGGAGCAACCCTTCTCACCTCTGCCGGGCCTTCCCCGCTGTTTCATTAAAGAATGCATCCGCTCCTGCTCGCGCTGAGGTAGAAGCAGCCAGGGCGGCAGGAAAAGCGAGGCTTCTTTGCCAGCCTCCCAGCTGGCAAAACATAAATTTTCATGGGTTCTGTGGGCGTGGCTAGGTAGGGGGCATGTGATTGAGGGCATGGACATGAGTGACGTCAAGTTGGCCATGCCTACTTAGTCACATGACCATCAAACCACGTCCACAAAATAAGCCACACCTACAGAGTGGTAGTAAAAAAAATTTGGAACCCACCCGATTTGCAACTATGTTGCAGGGTATCTTTTTATCTTCTCTTCCTTTCAATGCTTCCATTTCTCAATTTCTGTATTTTTCTGAGGGAAAAAAGATCTTCCTCCTTAGCTAGAACAACACACTACAGGACAAGAGAGTTAATTTCTTTGTACTCTAGGTCAGGTCCGTACAGCTGATATTTTCTGGGTGGGGTGGGGAGCATGGAAAAGAGACTCTAGCTTCTCATTGTAGCAAATTGGAAGTTTTTTTCCTACTGCAAAAAATGCATGCACAAGGGTTTGGAGCCACAATGAGCTACAGCTAAATTCAACATACCCAACTCCTTTAAGGCAGAATAAATAACAACAGAAACTCAATTTGTCTACTTCTTAGTTTAATAGCTAGACCTTTAAGTCGCCTGTCTCAAATTTCCAAGGCTTTTTTGTTTTTCATTGAATCAAAATATATTAGGAGGTATATGGATATGACTGCACAAATTCAGGCTGAATACATGGAGTAGTGAAGTAAGAACTGGCTTTTTAATTTAAAAGAAGTTATGTCTGTTCTTTTCAGAAAAAACAGCAAGATTAACACTAGAACAGAGCATTAACCTGGGGTAAAACACTATCCAAATGCCTTGATGAATTATTAAAGACATTGCTTTGGCCTTATGCCGATGTATGAATGCATGTTTAAACAAGGATTATGTTTTCAACACTTAATCCAATAAATGCACCCCACTATTTCCTTAGCTATATTCTTCCAGCACTTATATTTATACAGTAAATACCATCAATAAAATCAGGGTCTGCTGATTTCTGTTTGTATGGAAACTGTAGCTATAGTTATCTAGTGATTTTTTTTATAACTGAACTAGTGTTTGAGGAGAGAAAAAAAGATTTAAATTACAATTATCTGTGATTATGAAAAAGGGGGATAGACATTGTAAAAACAGAATAGTAAAATATAATCCAGTATGTATGCAACAATTCTGCAACATATGACCGCATTGTGGGAAATCATATTTCATTTCTCCCGGAATTATTATCCTTGCTTCCTATTTGTTCTACAGTCTTCCTGGAATGGTTCCCAGAAAAGCCACAATAAGTGTCAGGTATCTGCCAACAGCCCCCAATTGAAGGAGTTGCCAACTAAAATGGAAGAAGCTACTAATCTAATAGCTGTTCACCTCCTGATCACTGAATGAGAGTGAGTTCTTTTTCAAATACAGCTTAAATGATGATTGGGATTGAATAATACAATTAACAAGTTTCAAAGTTCACTTCTTTTTTTTTTACTTTCATGACAGTCAATCCAAGTGCTATTAATAATTCCAATGCCCTTGCACTTAAATCATAACATTTAATGAACTATGTTTAAAATTCTTACTGAACAGCTGAGTGCAACTATAACTTCTATCTAGACTGCTAAACCCGATTGTCACATTCATTCTCGGTGAAATGGTGCATCATAGGGCAACAATGTTTGAACCAAGGGTCTTCAAATGGGTTAACTTTCAGAATGTGTGCAAAATCTGGGACATGATTCCCAAGGGAATAACATTTCAAGATGTAGCTCTTCAGTGCTACTAGATGCTGCTGCAGTCACTTTAACTTCACAATGTCAACATTCTGTGAGAGTTTCCCAGCCAATCTTGCAATCCCACACTCCCTCCTATATCCAGCAGCAGCCACTTATCTGCCTGCTGGAAAGAACAGAGAAATGAGGGAAGAAAGGAACAAACTGAAGGAAGAACAGAGAAAGGAACCCCTGCATATTTCCTGGCACATGCTGCCCTCTCCCACACTTCCTGATTCATGCTACCCTCTGCAAGCTTTCCCTGACTCATGTGACATTTCTTGCATACCCCACACCCTCGATATGCAGCACAACCTCATGCTCCTTCTATAACTCACATGACACTTCTTGTGCACCCCATGCATTTCTCTCATGCCTTCCCTGAGCCATGCAGCGTCTCTTGGTTCCTAGCCCTTCCCATGCACCCTATCGGATCCATGGTACCCCCATACATCCTGCCTGACTTGTGTGGCAGCTGTTACATAGCGCTCCATACCCCAGCACCCTTCTTCAGCTATGCTGCCCCCAGACCATACTCAACCCACATGGCATTTCTTATGCACACCCATGCACTCTTCCCAATCCATTCAACACCTCAATTCCTGACCCACACCCCAGTACACCCCCTCATTTCCTTCCCCACTCAGCAGCAGATACTTACTTGCCTGGTTGCCTTGGATCTGTAACTTCTTTCTGGCTATCCACTGACTTTCTCCTTGCAAGTGTTCAACAAGCAAATGAAATGGGAGAAACTGGAAAGAATTTGAGGGAGGGAGGGAGGATTATCTATAAATATAAAAGATGCCTTCCCAACGTGGTGCTCTGCTGCTGAAGATGCCATTGCTTCTATAGACCATTATTTGATCAGAATATCACTTCTGAATGATACAAACAGAGATAATCAAGGTCTCATACTTAGCTCACCTCAACCACTGGTTGTTATCTTCTGCATCATTAATTTAAAACTGTGAACCACAAGAATCTTATTTTTGCAGAAATATAAAATTTGTTGAAATAAACAGATATAAATGCTACTTTATTACATTTTAAAAATTACTCAACATTGATCATCAGTGCAAAACATGAATTAAGTCACTAATGTATGTCCACTTGTTCTGACCATATAAGTATTGAGATTGAGCCTCTGTCAGCAACCCCTGACAAGTACCTGGCAATAGCTATTCATCTCTCTCTCTCTCTCTCTTTTCCTTTTTGAAAAAGCTGTCTGGGGCGACAGAATGGCGTCCGGGTTTCCCAGGTTATTGGGCTGACATACTGCAGTGGCAGTAGAGGGCAGGAGTCTGACAAAAATCTCATTAATCATTTTAAATTAACCCAACATTCTTCACTCAGTAGGCCAAAGGGAGACTAACTTTTATAAATGAAAATTCTTTTGCAAAAAGATTCAGCGTGAGTCTTGTGGTTTTCCAAATAAACAGATCGAAAAGCACATACAGAGAGGAAAGTTATTTTTAACTGCACCAGTTAGAATTCTCTCTCAAATTTTATTTAATTATTTTGTGTCCTTAATATATTCCACCCAAAGTGGTGAGGAAGGGAAAAAAACAAACAAAAAATAACATAGGAAAATATTAACTACAGTCTTTATATTACTCATGTTTGCTTAATCTGAGCTAATTGAGGAAAATTGTAATTCTGCTGCAAATCTTCAAATTTAAATTATTCTGATTCCCAGTGGGAAAGAATTTCATAGTTGTAAGAACATATTATATGTATTCTTATTTCATGAATTTTGAATATAATATGGGCGAAAGAAAAGTTGCTCTTTCCAAGACTGACATAGTATTTTTAGGATAAAAATGACAAGAAAGTTTCTTTAATAAAACTTACCTGCTGTTTTTATATTTTCCTTACTTTTGTATGCTACTCAAATCTAGTGGACTTGGGTAGCCAATAAATTTTGATCAATCAATCAGGATTGCCAGGTGCAGTAAGAACAGAGAATTAAGCCAATGCTCTAAGGCAGGGGTGTCAAACTCGCATGGTCACAGGGTCGTCACGTGACGTATTGGGACTTTCCCCCCCTTCACTAAACTGGGCATGGATGTGGCCAGCGCGTGATGCATCCAGCCTGCAGGCCGCGAGTTTGACAGCCCTGCTCTAAGGAATCCACAATGACAGAACATTCACATAGACATAACCATATCCAGGGCCTTGCAGTATGCTCATTCCAAGGCCTTGGCTGAACCATGTGCCACAGCTTCAGGGGAAAAAAAGAGTTCCATTTGAAATTCATTTGGGTCCATATGTTACATGGTGTGGGCTTAAGGAACAGGCTCCACCTCCCTGTAGTTGAGAGAAATCATGAAGAATTGCAGAGCTAAGAAAGCATGCTCTGTCCATGGGAAGGAACTCTTAACTTCCTCCAATCCAGATCATAATGCCACCACTCCAAAACAAAAATTAGATTTAATGTGCAACTTCTATTATGAGTGGGGCCCTTGGACCAGGCCATGGTTGCCATGGACACCCAAGCCACTATTGATTTTGAGTCCAAAGGCAGATTGAAGAACCTTAAATCCACTGCTAAGTTGCTAGAGTTCAGTAGTTTGGGTAGGAATGCTACTACACTTTTCAGGAAGGAAGGTAGGTAAGCAGCAGATCCAAGTGATCCTGCAGTCCAATCTCACATTGTCTCATATTGGAGCAGAGCCTCAAAAGGAACCAAGACTCCTGGATGACAATAGCCGCTCCCCCACCTCTGTTTTGAAGTTGCAGCTGAACCTCTTTCTCTGCGCTCAATCAGGTATGGTGATACAAGCCAGGTTGGTCCTTGCATCCACCACCAAATCACACTCCACCCTATTTCTACTGCCCAGCCACCCTGCTCTCACCTGGGCCACATCACATCTACAAAGCTGATGGATAAGTAGGCTCAAACGAATGTGGCTCTTTCCAGTTGTCACAATGTCCACTTAAATATAATGCTTCATTATAAATTGTACAGAGATACAGGCAAATTTCACAATCATGTGTTGAGAATCTGGTTCACTCAAATCTACAGAATGGCCAATCCATGCT
This sequence comes from Diadophis punctatus similis, assembly GCA_023053685.1. Lineage (NCBI taxonomy): Eukaryota > Metazoa > Chordata > Lepidosauria > Squamata > Dipsadidae > Diadophis > Diadophis punctatus. Next base: position 26,581,937 of record JALIGW010000006.1, read on the forward strand.
CTACAGCTTCAGGGGGGAAAATTCAAGCAGTTGAGACTTTGCTTTATCTCACATGCATAACATAGGTACTGTATGCCTTTCAAAAGATATGTCTACTTTTTTATCTGAAAATTTGAAAAATAATCTCTTTATTTTCATACTGAAAACCATCCATTTAAGAAGCAATTTTATGCATATTTACCTAGAAGGAAAGGTTAGGAAAATATCTAACCTTTGAGTAGATATTTATAAAATTAGGGTTATAATTGGCGGTAGTTGATTATTTACAAGTACTAATGCTACTGCCTTTCTTAATGATATTTAGAAAGAATAATGCAGTCTTTCAGAAATATAGCCCCAAATGTATTTCAGAAGTTGGGAGAAGTTTGGGCAGGAGGAACACTGCATTTTATTAAATCCTTTAAATACAAGAACACAAATATGTATAAATATCTTAGAACAAGCACCTCATTATTCTAACTAAATAAGAAACCAATAATATGGGACTAAAGCAAGTCACTATACATATTAATAATGGTTCAGAACAGGTTTTTCAAAGACAATATAAAAAGACAGTATAAAAACAAATAACCGATAACTGACTCTAAATTTTATTGAGGGAAATATTTATTTAAAGTAACAATAATATATAAGAAATGGGGATTATAATTCACTAATCTGCATTTTAACCTTCATTTGTATTTCACAAGAAAGTTAACCAAAGAAACCCCCAATCCCAACCAATATTTGCAGTGCATTTTTTATTTTATTTTTAAATATAATTACGTCAGCTGAAGAGTAATACCAATTTCAGATTTGTCAAGTTAACAGTCAGCAAATAAGCAGAATTCAAAATGGGAAACAAAATATAGACATTCTAGTAATTGGAAAAATAATTGTGATAATTAAGTAACATTATCAAGCACTGTTAACATTGTTATTATTACATAGCATTTCAAATCCATCATTTAGAGAACAAGTTCTTAACCACTTTCAAGTCAAAATATTACAGTTATCAGATTTTCTTAAGTATTTCTTAAACTTTGAGAAATGTCCTAATCAACCTTCTTCAAAGCTGTTACTGATAATTAAATCCAACTTGCTTGGAAAAATATATATAGTAGATTTGGACTTAGGAATTATGGCTGGAATCCAATTGTGCACTTCAACTTTGATTCACGGTTACAGAAAATTTTACTTAGTCCCCTGATATTATGAGAGAAGGTGCAGAAGAGACAGAGAAATCCTGGTGCCTAACACCGGATTCTACCACTAGCTTTACTGGACACTGGCTATATTATACATCTTTTTGCATCTGGATTGCAAGATTTTTTTGACAGATAGTTGAAGCCAATGCAGAAAGTCTATAGTCCACAATTACTTTACTCCTACTAGCTCTTAAATGATACTCCCTCCCTCAAATAAAAGGTGCCTTAATCCAATCATATACCAATTTAGCAAATTTAAACAAGGACAATATTTATTTCATTTACATAGAAAAAATATCAGAAGGCATTCCACGGTCTTATAAATTACCACTCCTGTGGGTATATAGAAACAGACCCAAATATACCTGATAGTGAGAACAATGTTGGGGTCAGTGCTACATTTCTCCCACTATTCATTCAAAAGGCTCTACTTTAGCCATGTCTGTTCAAGTCACTTCTTGTATTGCAAATGCTGAATTAGAGCATAGCCAAGTTTCACTGCCTATTAGACAAAATATTACAGGATTGGCAGGAGAAAATTCTAGTTGGGAAAAAAGAAAAACTATACCTACAGTGCACATTGGGGATATCATGGGAGCAGGAAGAAAGAACTGAAAGAGGTGGGAAGGCTTGTGCAGATAGATCCTTTGGATCCCAGTCTGTTAATCTAAGTCACAAAAAACGTTTTCTGCTCTAGATATGACAAAATGAGTATGACTAATGCAAGTAAGTAAATCTTCTTGCAAAACCTTGATTGTTAGAAAGCATACCTAGACAGCAACAATAATAAAAGCATCCAACCTTGTTTTTTAAATATTTTTAGGCACTAGATATTGAGGCACAAGGATAGACTGATACCCTGTCTTCCAGTTTGGTGGTTATGAATCGGGGTGGGGAACCTGTAACTCTCTAAGTGCTGCTGTACTATAATGCCTGACAGACTGTGGGAATCATAGTTCAGCAACATTTAAGAACCATAGGTGTCCAAACCCATAGAATATTATATAGTTTATAACTGGTTATGCATCTGTGAAGTAAACTTTTAAAGAACATGCACAGTCTCACTATGTGAAGAAATAAATTATCCAATATATCTTTAAGTAGGAAGAAAAAAAAAGGAAAAAAACAACTTTATTTAAAATATTTTACAATAAAATAATTATGGTTATAAATCTCTTTAGTCAAATACAGTATGTACATATTACATTTTTTTTAAAAAAATGAACTAGTTAAAGTGTTCAAGCAAATCAACTGCACAAGTCGACCAACTTGTCAGTTTAAAACTATAATGTCAGTTTAACATTCAGAAATGGTAATATGTCAGACTAATTGCAAAGTTCTGTGCAAACTGTAAGCAAAGTTTAAAAAAAATTGCAAAAAATTCTTCAGCTTTCATAGTAAATTGCTAAAAAAGTTGCTTGTGTACATTTTGATTGCAGAAAGAGGTTAGAATAACCAGCACTAATTTAACCCCCATACAGTATCTACAACAGATAAAATTCCTTCATTTGCTGACTTCTTCTAACAACAGATGGTAAGTCTTAACAAACTGGGCTTTTTAGGCAGCCACATGGCCTATAAGGTAGATATTGTCATATAGGTGCCCAACAAAATCTTCACTAATATTCTGAGCAGCACGACGCGTGTTTCGGATAAATTCTCTCTTTGACATTTTATTCTTCACATGAGGGCTAGTAAGATCAATGGAAAGCAGGATCAAAGAGTAACATAATACATAAACAGCATCTAAGCATAAAAAAGAATGAGAAAATATTTTGTGAAGCCTGCTTACAATTTAAGAAACCTGCACAACATTTTAGACTAAAAGGATTTAAATTCTTTAGGGCGACACTCTAGGAATCCATGTTCTTTATTTGTAAAATAAAATAAAAAGAATACTGTATAAGAGCAAAAGAACTGCATTACAAGATAAGGTTAAAATATATATACATTTTAGCCATATTTCCTTGGGAAAGTCACATGTATATTATGATAAAATACTGCCTGTCTGTCTATTTATCTTCCCCCTTTTTTGTAGCAATATGGATACTGACTCAATTTTCTCTGGTTTTTAATAAGTATCTATAACGCACACAATTCTTTCAAGCTTTACAAGAATGTACAATGTAGTTGCCTAAGGCTTTTGCTCAATTCAGTGCTATTAAACAAGATCAGATTGAAACATGAATATCACATACGCTAAACTAGTTAGCTGTTAAATTTTACAATACCACATGATATGTCAACCCATCAATTCAAATAGATACATGCTCCTCCTTCTTACCTGGGCTAAGGCCAAGGTCTCTCATCAGGTCAGGGTTACAAGCACAAAATCGGTGTGAAAACTTTGTAATGAGAGTTTCAAGATATTCACCACGTTCCTCAGGTGCATGAATGTGTTTGAAAAATTCTCTCAGTGCATTTGGCAAGAACTGATTTCTGAAGTTGTGTAGTGTCACAAGATCATCTAAAACATCTCGCCTAATTTAAGAGAGAAAAATACTTTAAGCTGTTTATGTACACATATTTTAGATACATTGTAAAATATTCAGTCTTCTCTGGCTTTGCTTCTCAAAATATTTGCTTTCATTGTTATATATGAAAGAAACTATTCAACTAGACAAATTGTATACAATCAGTCATCAATTTAATACAACAATATGAGCATATGAACAGCAGAGCAGTACTATAGTCCTTGTCTAATTCTAAAATAAGGTGTCTCCCATTTCACTTCCTTTGGGATTCAAGAGACTATAGATTTTATCCACAATGCAGAGAGTATGATAATTCTTGATTAATGAATGCTAGAAAAGGTGCTGATGAAGTAATACAGAAATAAGTACCCTATTTCCTCCAAAATAAGACATCCCCTGATAATAAGCCCAATCAGGCTTTTGAGTGCATGGCAATGCCAAGCGCTTATTTCAGGGTTCAAAAAAATATAAGACAGGATCTTATTTTTGGGGAAACACGGTAACAGTATTGCATTATTTCATAATGTTCTAATAAGAAATCCCCATAAAGACAAGGGAATGTGATGTTTGTCATTTTATAATCAAGTTACCTTTCATCAAGATATATTCTCAGTTTCTTCCAATTTAAAGTTCTTGTACAGAAGATAAATTTAGCTATTTCCTTTGGTGAATCATCCAATATTCCCTTGGACATAAAGTAGTTAACTCCCTGGGAGAAAAAGAGATTTTATTTGGAACATTAGATTTTTAAACACCCAGAGTATTTCATATGGAACACATCTTAACAATTACAGAGTAATTCTATCTTATGAGGTACATTTCAACATGTTGAATCTAATTCACATGTAAATAAAACATGTGTTAGTACAGTTATAGTTAAGATTTATATATATTAAAGCAGCAGGGGAAAAGACTCTTTCCACAAATAATTCTAGTCTTTTAAATTGTGACACGTTGCATATTTATGATGCCTATGGATCCATATATAATTTCCTAATTTGGCCTTCTGGAAAAGAAATTGCCAAAATATGTATCTTTTCAATGTAATTTAAGATAGCCATTTTAATGTTTTGTTGTGTAAAGTCATTCTCTAATAAATGGATGGTTTTGCATGCATATGTTCAAATTCTGTTATTACATATACCTGTCTTGAAACTACAAAACCTATCCCCAATGTAAAAACTATGTGCATAGAAATTACACACTAGAACGTGTCATACAATGTTATTTGTCTAGTTCTTTTGTCATTTCCTTATTATAGAAATATTTACTTTCTATAAACATTTATTTTTTTTGTTAATTTATTTCAATTAACAAAAAACCCTTTAAATTTTCATGAACTTTATACTTCCATTCAAAAGGTATGGCTATGTAATTTTTCCAATAAAAATTAGATTTTTAAAAAATATTTCTTTTGAAATATAAATACCAAATAAATATTCATATTTTTTCTATCGTTGTTTTCAATTTTTGTAACTGTTGCATTACTGTATTGTATATTTTTATATGTATGTATTTTATAATCTCTACAATCTGTTGAGCCTTAAAAGAGCAGCTCTTATATTCATATACTGGAATATATCTTCAATTCAAAGAGTAACTGGTACTGTTACAGCAAAGTTTCCTTTCCCTCTAACATTCAAGATAATTATAACTATGTGATATTGATACGGGTATTGTATTATCCAAGTAATCGTTTAAGAGAGTAAGATTATTCTATATGACTCATGTCCCTGAGCTAGAGTAAGGGATTCACATTTCAAATGTTTTACAACCTATTGGCTATGTTCCATATGGAAATTATATGACTCGTGTGTGTGTGTGTATGTGTGTGTGTGTATATATATAATTCAACCATATTTATTCTTTATGTCATATAATATAAATTAAATTTTTCAAGTATTATTTTGAGGTTTTGTTTCACTTTCTTTTGATTTTTAGGTGCTCTTTTTCCTTCTCTAGCAACATAACCACACAGAAATTCTCAGACTTTGCATTTCATGCACTGCAGGTTTTTCAATAATGATCTGTCACAAAATACTTTAATTAATTCAAAGTCTCAACTGGCACAAACATGAAGATGACAATCTGTCCCTAGGGAAAGAGGTAATCTTCCATACTGATCAAGAAACACTCAGTGAAGTAAATTAGCATTTTAGATTTCACAATTTCTTAAACAAATTCTAGTACACACACACACACACACACACACACACACACACACACACACACACGGGGAGGGCGGGAGGGATTGAGAGAATTACATTAAAAATGCATGTGATACAAAAAGATTAAAACATTAGTCAATATAACAAAAACATGGGATATTTTAATTATGGTATACAACCCCACCCCCTATATATATATATATTTGGATATATTTATATTTATGTAAATATATTATATTTTATTTATATTTCTCCTATATTTCAAAGATATAAGCATCAATGTTGCTTTTTATTACTATGAACAGTGATATGGAGCTATGCTTTTTTCAGCATAAAGCATAAACTAACTATCCTGTTTTAAATTCTGTAACTAATTTATGCCAGAAAAATAGATATATACATTATGCACACATGGTATAAACCCACTAAATTTCAGTTATAAATATTTTTTTGGATTTTAACAAAAGTTATTTAAAACGTTATATGCCATTTTTGTTTTTCAAGAGACTTATTTTCCTTAGGTTATCGCTTCTGGGATAATTTCGGGTTTGTAAAACAGTTGAAAAATAAATAACAGCATCATAACTATAGCTAATAGTATTAATGATATATGAATTCTACTTACCTCTTCAGGATTGGCATTAAAAGTGAGGCTGCCTTCATCTAGTTGCATATACAGTTTTCTAAAAGAAAATCCAAGAGGTGGATTCTTATTGTATATGGAACAGTGACCCCAAGTGGATTTGCACAGTCTACAATGTAAAAAAAAGTCTGTTAGCTATAAAAATGCAATGTAAGATTTTAGGATTCAATCCATTTCTTGAATATTACTATCAAGTAATTGCCTTACAAAATACTGTAAAATGCAGTATGTAAAATTCTCAAACAATGTAACCAATAGATTTTAACAGTACTTTTCTAAGGTAGTAATCTGAGAAATGTGTTTGAGTTTTCTTTTCTCTGACAAGCAATGGGATTATATATGACTCCTCCACGAGCCAAAAGAGGGAGTCTCTACAGTAGATTGTATGATACACAGAGAGAGGAATGCTACTGCACACAAATATTAAGAGTTACACAAACCAAGGTAATTTCAACATCTTATATTTGTACAAGTATAAACTATGATGTTTTATTTCAAGTATCTTTTTCAGATTTTAGATTTACAATTATAGAAAAAAACCAACAGCTCAATATGTAAGAATTAAGAAATGCATTGCAAAATAAAATGCCTGAATGAATAAGGAAGTTGTAACAGTTTATATATATATATATATATATATATATATATATATATATATATATATATATATATATATATATATATATATATATATATATATATATATATATATATATATATATATATATATATATATATATATATATCAACCTCATCTCATTACTAACATATTCCATAAAGTATTTCTTTTATTGTCGGGGTCTTCAAGTATTCATTAAACTACAAAGAAAAGGACTAGAGTTTAAACTGTGTGGGATGGATGGACAGATATACAGAAACACAGATGGGGCAATGGAAAAATCAACCACTGTTATGTTCAGGCTTGTCTGTCATAAGTTTTATAAAGTAGCTGAGTTGTGTCGAAGAGTCTTCTGCCAAGTCAGGCAAAGAGCTTAATATGGGTTAAGTGACCAGAGAGTTGTAATTTAATGCAGAACCCTTTTTGTAAAGCCTGACCACATAGCACAAAGTGAGAACAGAAGAAGAAATAAAACCACAAGCTTTTTCATAGTTAGTATAATATGTAGAGCTCTAGTCAGTGCAAATTTTGGCACTTGTATCTGGAAAGGGAGGAGGGTGCAGACAGTGGTATCTTGGTACTCAACTGTTTTGAAACTCATCAAATGTGGTATTCAAAGCATTTTCCCGTGGAAATTTTGTCCAGGTACTCGTTTGTTTAGTATTTGACACACAAGCTAGAACTTGTCTGTCTCGGCTGCCTTGTGACTCACTACATCATTCCTTTTGGGAAAAAATTGTTTTGTATCCATTGTTTTTGGTACTCATCGTACCTCCAGGAACCAATTAAGATGAGTACTGAGGTACCACTGTACTTGCCTGTTTTGTGAAATCAGCATCCCCTAAGTCCAACAGATTCCAGAGAGAGCTAGGACTATGCTTCCTTCCAAAGGTTGTACAGATCTTAATAATCAAGAGTATGTGACTCTAAAAACAGAGTCCATAGGAGCTATTTCCTTATTGATGTCCCTCCTACCAGTCTAAAGGCATGGAAGAGATAAATCTCAGGGAACTCATGCCTATCATTCAGGATGATGTTTCACCCTAATTACCAAGCACTCAATTTTTGCATATTTTTGAGAAGAGGTTTTCTGGACACTTTGTACAAACTGGGTAAGATACTACCCTTTCTTGTGCCTTTCAGAGAAAGCCAATGTCAACAGTTGTGGGTGGAGACACATTCTTAGTTAGGCTTCTTAAGTACTATTATGCATTAGAGGGTCAACCACAGCAAAAAAAGTAGTAATTATCTAAACTTGAAACCTATCGACTTTCAATTTTAATTAATTTAATTTCATTTGGATTATTAGAACATGCAAGTAGAATGTAAAGCACCGAGGTACAAACAGCCTCATCTGATTCTGACGCAATAGAAATACAGAAACACTTCAATCAGATTTCCTTATAATACTGTACTTGGCCCTCCTATAAAGAAGCTTCATAGAGATATCAAAAAGTATTGGGGATAAGATGCTACTGTAGGAAAACCTGTAATACAAATGTTACCGGAAACCCTCCCTCATATCCTGCTTCTGTAGTACGGATACATTTATGTATCATTATCATCACCATCACCGGTTCTTTTATATTGTTTCATTGTTTTAATTTTATTAGTGCCATTGTCAGAAAAGGTAAGTTATATACATTTTTAAAATGAAATGTGACTGTCACATAGTATACTAACAATATGTAATTACTATTATATATCTCCCATATCCCCACCTCATAAATACTGTAGCAATATAGCTATCACATTTTGCTGCTTTTCTAAAAATGAAACAAAGCAGTTTAGATATATCTCAGAAGATATAAAACATAAAAGAGATAAGAAAAAAAATTAAGAGGATTTTATTATTCCTGTCTTACTTCCTTAGAGAAGGAGTTTCCCTAATCAGAATAAAAGTTGAAATTCAGATTAGTACAATGCTGTTGTAATCCTCCAAAATTGTTCTAAACTTTGGACAGTGAGCAAGAAATGCAGTATTGGCCAAAAAAGCCTCGCAAATATGCAATAACCCTAAATTCACATACAGAAGTCTAAATATGAAGATAAGCATTGGGAAAGTCTGTGCTGGATAAAGTCAAATGAATGGTGCTATCTAGTGCTTGTATTTATATAACAATTGCATTAATATTTCAGATTACCTAAGTAAGTAAATCTAAAGATCAGTTCACCCTAATCTGACTTGTAAAAATAATAAACCTAGCAGGCATTAGAAAGCAGCTTTATATCAATCATTGCACAGAGAAAGAATGTGATCCAGTGTTTGTTTTTGAGTAAGTGTTGCATGGAAGGGAAATACAGGGTTACAAATAAAAGAACCATTTACTCTATAGCCAAATTAGTACAAAGATATGGAATCTAACGTTTTAGGGTACAAACATAACATACTAGTAATAACAATCAATGAAGTCAATAAATTATTGTATCACATATAGTGGATATGTGCAGGAATATATTAGTGATTATAAATTATTTTGATTTATTATATTAGGCATTGAATCCTATATATTTACTGTTTTAATAACTACCAGTAAGAGCTTCTTGGCACTAACCCAACTGAACTTAAGAGGCACTTTACAAGATACATATTTTTATCTGGACCTGTGCTTTTCATTCAATCATGGGTTTTTGCAGGCTGATAAATTGTCCAAAGTTTCTTATTTTTATATTGTTTTTAAAATTATTATGTTTCATTTTCAACTAATTCTGATTAGGGGAAACTAAATTTAGCATTTGATTAAACTAAGGTGTTTGCCTAGAAACCAGGAGAATGTAAGCTCTGGTCTTGCCTTCAGCACAGAAGCTGGCTGGGTGACTTTTGGCTGCTCTTTTTCAGCCCAACCCACCTGACAAGGTTGTTGTTGTGAGGAAGAAGGATTATTAAATATGTTTTCCACCTGAAGTTATTTATAAAAACAATAAACGTGGGATAAAATAAATAAATGCAAAGTACATTATATACTATATATTCAATAGAACAAAAGTATATTACAAGTAGTTCCTACATTATGGTATATAGATTTAAAAAGTGCTTTTTAAAACATCTTACACTGAGTGATGCAAAGAAATCTAATTGATTGTCAAATTGAAAAATAAGAATTTAGAGAAATTACTGTTTCTTCCTATTAATATCAAACAAAAACACAAAAATTTCAGTCATTGATTTATATAATCAATCAGTATCATTCTAACTAGAATTAGAATTTTCTTCACTTTTTTTCCAGAAATATTGATTTACACAATATTTTTACTACTTAAAAGTCAGTAAGATTGTTCCCTATGTTTTGTTGAGTAATTGAATGGTACTTATTACTATTATACTGAACTGTTTTGAAAGAAATCTAAACCTTTTAGTAGTGGAAACAAAACTTTCTAATAGTGGAAAAGATCTGTAGGAAATTGTATTTGGAAAGTATTTGGAAACATTATAAGATAATTTGCTTTATGATTCAAATTCATATTTTTATTAATGGTTACTGAATCCCATAGTTTTTAGTCTTTTTCATTACATTTTGACATTTTCAAAGCCAAAATATTGGCATAATTAATGAACTACAATCATGTGGGGGAAAAAGTACAGCCTCCTTGAGTTCTATGGTTTTATGTATCAGGACATAGTAAAAATAATCTGGCCCTTAGCAGTTCTTAACTGTAGGTAAATACTACCTTAATAAGCAGCAACACAAGACATATATCAGTCATCATTACACTATAGAACTCAAAGAGGGTGTCCTTTTTTCCCCACATGACTATCTATCCGTGACGGTGAACCTATGGCACATGTGTCACAGGTGTCACACGGAGGCCTCTCTGCCGACACACAAGCCGTCACCCAGGTGAGTTCCACCGCACATGCCCACATGCGCCTCCCGCCGGCCAGCTGATTTTTGGGTCTCTGCAGAGTTGTTTAATCAATATGCAGTTAAAACACTATACAAGCCATCGAGAATATAACTATATCCAACAGGAACAGAAAGTGCCTTACAGGAGGTAAATCCTAGAGCCATGATGGCGAACCTATGGCACGCGTGCCACAGGTGGTACGCGGAGCCATATATGCTGGCACGCGAGCCATTGCCCTAGCTCAGCTGCAACACGCATGTGTACGCCAGCCAGCTGATTTTTGGCTCACGCGGAGGCTCTGGGAGGGCGTTTTCGGTTTCCGGATGGCCTCTGGGGGGCAGGGGAGGGCATTTTCGCCCTCCCCAGGCTCCAGGGAAGTCTTTGGAGCCTGGGGAGGGCAACAAACGGGCATACCAGGCCCACCAGAATTCGGGAAGTGGGGGAGTCATGCACGCATGTGCGAGGGGTGGGGCAGTGTGGGGGGCTCATGCACGCATGCACAGGAGGGTGAGGTGCATGGGGGCATTGAATTATGGGTGTGGGCACGCGTGTGCGCTCAATAGCGCGCACACATGCGTTTTCGGCACCTGAGGAAAAAAAGGTTCGCCATCACTGTCCTAGAGAGTCAGGAAATGCATCACTGAACAATGGAGATGAATGCTAGAGAGGAATAAAGCTGCATACAAGGCCGACATAACACCTGTAACAGCGTAGGCATGCGCAGGCTCCCCCCCGTGCTTTTTTTGTCCCAGGCTTCACAGAGGCTTGCTGGGCCCAAAATGGGGCACTGGAGGGTGCGGCGCCCCCCATGCCTTTTTTTGTCCCAGGAGGCTTCAGGGAGGCCTGCTGGGCCCAAAATGGGGCACTGGAGGGTGCGGTGCCCCCCATGCCTTTTTTTGGTCCCAGGAGGCTTCAGGGAGGCCTGCTAGGCCCAAAATGGAGTGCGGGGTGCGTGTCATTCATGCATGCGCAGGGGGGGGGCAGGGCGCGCATTGTATTATGGGTATGGACATGCACACGCGTGCTGTCCTGCGCGCACGTACCATTTTGTCACGCGAGGACAAAAAGGTTCGTCATCACTGCTATATATAGTATTTTTTCATCTGATATTATTTTTTTTAAAAAAGCACAAGAAATTTTGGTTTTAATTGCCTTTTCTGCCTTGTTACCTTACCCCTGCCACAGAAGCTCATCATTAGCAAGATCCTGCCACACGCATGAAGCCAAACAGAGGTCTGTTGCATTCAGGTATGACAAAATGGTATAACTAAGTTCAGGAGGTAACATTTCTAGATTGATGAATCCTTCTTGTTCTTTTGACTTCCGAGTTTTCAACAGGTGGTAAATGTCAATTCCTCCTTGGGCATGTTTCCGGTGATTAGCATTTGAAACATTATTAACAGTCATCCTTCTACCATTCTCCCTGGAAAGACAGCTTTGTCCTCCGTATTCCTGTTGTTGTAACTGCTGGTTCCTTGCCACTCTCCACAACCCTTGACCCATCTGCAAGCCTGTAGGTCGTAAACAAAAGGGAAAGAAACATACAAATTACTTCATTAAAAAGAACAACAGGATTTCTTAATTATAACTGTAAAAGTTTGCAGATAAACATTTAATTATACTGAATTCTATTAAACGTATATTAATAGACAGGATTTGTGTGATTCTATGCAAAGTATTATAAAGCTAGAGAAATATGAGATTAAGAAATTTAATATTTTGTCTATAGCTATGGTCAACTGCAAATATCATTAAAGATAAAGAAAAACAAAACATTTCATAGTATTAATTAAATGTAAACTAATGTTTAAAAACATGATTCATTGTTTCCTAAACAACTTGAAGTGATTCATAAGCTATCATCAAAATCCACTAGAAGTGCATTTTGGATTCCATCAATTTCCTCAATAAAACAATTCTTCTATCCATGAACTAGGAGGAAATGTTGCCAGGTTTCTCTCTAGTACAGATATAGCTATAAAAAAATTCAGAAAAAAATTCAGAAAAATCTTTGGGATATAGGTTCATAAAGAATATGCGCTTCTGAGTGAAAAGATCCCATGAAACTAGACAGTGTCTATGGGAATCTGGATGAAGCAAAACAAAATCAGATAAATTTCTATCAAGATGGAATTTAATCATTAGTAAATGTTTGGGGACTTCAATAATAGCAGTCCCAGTAGTCATTTGTGGATCTTTGACTATCGGCTCTCGTTGTTGTTTTTGCCCAGCTTTAACCAACATGTCAGTTCATGACCCATCTAGACATGGATGCCCTGATGTCTGTAACCCATGCCCTACTCTCCACCCAAATGGATTAGTGGTATGTGGGGCTTTTGTTTTAAACTATTTAGAAATTAAGAGTAGCAAGACGTTTGGAAGAGTAATCTTACCTGGATAGAATTACAGCTATGGTAAAATCATTATATTGGCTACCGGTAGGTTTTTGAGCCCAATTCAACATACTGGTCATTACTGTTAGACCTACATAGCACAGCACTAGGATATATCAGGCAAAACCTTCACAGAGTCAAATTTTTTTTGTTTGAACATCTACAGAACACCTGCTAAAAGTGGCAGGTAAATAGGGTATGAGCCATATATAGCCCTTATTGTGTAGAAAAGTATCCCTCCAAGAAGTACAGGTGGATCTCAATGTCTAATGTTTCAAACTTCTTAAAGTAGTTTTATTCCAATGAACCTTCATTCCTGATGAAAGTTGTGGACACTGATCTTAAATTTTATCTTTGATAAAATTATGTTATTGCTTTTTTGCTGCCTTTTTATTTTTCTATCAAAGTCTTTGTATTGGGGCAAACAAATGAAATTACTGAAGTTATTTTACCTACCTTTTTCTTCAATACATCTTGTTTAGTCCTGACATAACTTTATAAACCTTATTTCAGAAACAATTATAGATCTATAAATCTGAATCTATATAGTCACTTTCTGTGAGGTGGGCAGCCACATGGATTTCATTAATAAATACTTTTTCAACATATTAAATGTAAAAAATTATCAAACAATTTCATGTAATTTTTTCCATTTAATTTTTTAAAAAGAAAAAGTCATAGGCAGTTCCTTGTTATAAAAATATTATATTATGGGATCTATAATAGTTTAAGAGTATATGCCAAGGGTATATACAGGGATATCCAGAGTGTGAAGGCAATCTCAGATGCCCGGCTAAAGCAAACAGGCCCCTGTACTGGGTGGGCAGCAGAGATATAGGAAGATGTCAGAGGCAGATGACCACTTTCATCACAATCATAAAGATATTAATTCATATTGCACGAAAGAATGCAATGTTAAACAATTCTTATATTTTTACAGAGAAAACCATATGATTAAAAAATACAAAATGATTGATGATACAGTGCCGGATGATGGGTCCTTGAGGTCAGATGGCATTCAAGTTGCTACTGAGGAAAGGCTGAATACTAATGATGTTTATGACATGGCTAGATTTAAGCCTTTGGGATGTCTAATAGCTGATGTTGCCATCAGGAAAATCCAAAGCTGCAAAGATAGAATTCCAAAAGGAACATAGAAGCATGTACACACAAAAGCTCTGCACAATGAAATGAAATTACTACAAATTACCATTACAGCAATCAGTGAATTGAGATGGCCTGGGATGGGACATTTTCATTCAGAATATCATACTGTTTATTACTCAGGACATGAAAAACAAAACAAAAAAGGTGTTGCTTTTATAATGGCACAGCAAGAACAATACTTGGTTATAATCAATAACCAAATAATACTGATTAGACATTCAAGATTATGTTGCAAATACATGCAGAAGAAGAGGAGGTTGATGGGTTTTATGATCAAGTCCAATTTGAAAATGACAGAACATGCAAGCAAGTGCTGCTTGTAATTGAAGACTGAAATGTCAAAGTTGGAAACATGAAAGACTAAAATGTAGTTGCATTGTATGGCTTAGGAAACTGAAATGGAGCAGGAAACTGACTGATAAATTTCTGCACTCCAAAAATTGATTTTTTTTAAAAAAATATACTTTTATTAAAAGTTTTACAAAACACATAAAAACTAATGCAAACAAACAAAAAAGAATAAAAAAGTAGAAATAAGCTTTTAATTTCTTTTGTAGCAAATATAAATGCAATTACAAAATTCTGTTACTCTATGATTACAAAAACATCTCACTTTCTCCAGTTTTTACTATTCATCAACACCAAAAATAACAAGTGCATTTTTTCTGTTTTATGCAAAAAGTTTATAAGGGTTATTCACTCAACCATAAAAATATTATTTTTCTCTAATCAAAGAGGATATAAGTAAAGTCGTATGGATAATGTCGAACAATTCCACTGTGGAATATACTGTATAATAGTCTTACTGCAGTCATTCCGTCAAGAGCCATGTCTTGACGGAAAGCCGTCAAGACATGGCTCTTCCTGCAGGCAGGGGTTTGAGACTAGTTTTTATCCGAGATCTCCCCCAGTATGTATGTTGTTGAACGTCTTTTAACTTTTTTAATGTTTTAAAATTGCTTTTAAATGAATGTTTATTGTTTATTGTTCTTTTAAAATGTTGTATACCGCCCTGAGTCCTTAGGGAGTAGGGTGGTATAGAAGAAATAAATAAATAAATAAATAAAAAACAAAGTTCCATGACTTATTTTATAGTTGCTTGTCCATTAATCCCAAAAGAAAAGTATATAGTTTGAGTTGTACTTTTACCTTTAAAATCTTCTGAATTAATGCATGTATTTGTATCCAAAATGTTTTGGCTTTTTTTTACATGTCCATCAAAATCATAAAAAAGTCCCTTCACGTTGTTCACATTTCCAGCAAAGATTCTAAGTACCTTTATGCATTCTAGACAATTTCTCTGGATACAAATACCAACGATAGTGGTAGTGTCAAGCTTCACAAGGCACTTTTGCTATTGCAACTATTATCATTTTTCGGCTTGCCAATGAACTATGAGGGGGAGGGAAGGGAGAGATAGAACTTAAGCTCCAGACATCAAGATGCCAGCCGTGAGAACCAAGGTCGTTCGGCAGGTGTTTACCAGAGTCAAAAAAAAACGTTCTCACAACAATACCAGAAGTCTCCATTGGACAATGTGACCTAGTCTAATAGGGGGAAGGGAAGACCTGAACTTTAGTTATATGGGTTTGCGCAGGAAATGGTTAGATCTGGTTTTGCCCTCATCTTTGCCGATATGATGTACTCAATAAAATTTTGCATAGAGAGATTGGATCATCTCAGCCGTGCTTGCTTTGGTTGAGTTCATCAGTCGGAATGTTGACAGCTAGAACATAATAAAAATTTAAATCCTTTTCCACATTTTCCCATTGGTCCCTCTGTATATTATAGGCAAAAATTTTAGTCCATTTCATCACATTTTCATCTATTCTTCTGACTCATTTTTCTAATATGCTCGAACAACTAAAGTGGTCTCTATATCACTTTGGGGCATACAAAAATCAAATTGACTAGATTTTTGCTAAAGGAGATGGAAGAGTTCAATTAGAGTATCAAAAACATGGCCAGGTGCTGACTGTGGAGCCAATCAAACATTGCTTGTGAGCAACCTTCAAGTTAAGCTCAAGAAGAAAAAGAAAACCAGTCAGTTTCATGATATCATCTTGAACATACTATATAGCAACTAGTTTCAAAGAAAACATCAGAAATCACTCAGAAATCCTGAACTTTATTGACAGAAGAAACACAGAATTATGGAATGGATTTAAAGAAGGATAAATGTGAAAAGAGATTGCCAAAAATGAAAAGAGAGAGGAGGAGGAGGAAGAACGAAGAAGAGGAGGAGGAGGAGGAGGAGGAGAAAGCAAACTACAAACAGCGAAGAGGAGACAAGCCAAGGCCAAGAAAGGCAAACCTCTGAGAAAGGAACTTAGCAAATTGTTTTAGAGGCTATTAGAAGACACAAGAAACAGTATTACAAAAACATCTGTGAAGAAATTGAACATGAAAACAGATATGGAAAAACAAGGAACATCTTTCAAACAATCTCTGAATTCAGAAAGAGGTTTAACCTTGAGTTGGTATGCTAAAGTAACCATTACACAGATAGTAATCAACTCAAAGGAGATAAAAGAAAATCCGAAACTGAAACACTATGAATGTCAGCCTCCAGGATAATTTATAAGATATTCTTTACTTACAAGCACTTCTAGTACCAGAAGATGAAGTTAGATCAGCAGTCCAGTCATTACCAAAATAATTGAGAAACAGCATGAGGAATCTGACTTCAACAGCTAAAAATACAATGCATTCATGGGACAGAAAATAAGCCTTTGCCTTTCAATATTTTTCATGTTTCACAATTTGTGAATTCTATAACATCTAATATTCTCTGCAGAGTGCATAGTGCTGAAGTAATCTTTGTTCAGGAAAGAGTGGAGCCATATGTTAATGAAATTATGACAAACACATTTCTTGATTGATAATATACTTTGCACGTATCTCAAGTGCCAAGTGAACTAATAAGTTTTCACTATTGTCATAGAAAACATTTTGAATGGAAAATGGCACTTTTAGAGTATGAAATGTTATGCTTTATTTAAAATGTTTTTATCGTTTTGGAAATGTTTTGAAGCTTGAAACATTCCAAAATAGTTCAAATAAGAAATTTCAAACATGAAACGATAGTTTTATATTTGAAACAGTATACTGTATATGGCAGCTATGATTATTTCTCCATACATTAAAACAGCGGTTCTCAACCTGGAGGTCACGACCCCTTTCACAGGGGTCAGGAGACTTCACCCGGACGCCGCCATTTGAGTTCTTTTACCCTCTGCACATGCTCAGAACACTTTGCGCATGCGCAGAGGGTAAAAGAACCCAAATGGCGGCGGCGGGTGCAGCGGCGGGGTGGGTCGCGGTGGGGTCGCAGGGGTGGGTCGCGGGTTGCGGCATTAGGAAGGTTGAGAACCACTGCATTAAAATAAAGAGAATACTGCTGCAGAACAACACATTTCTGCCTATATTAACTATAGGTCTACACCAGAGATGTCAAACTTGATTTCATTCAGGGTCGCATCAGGGTTGTGTTTGACCTCAGGGAGCCAGGTGGGCATGGCCAGGGTGGGCGTGACCAGCTTGACATCACTCATGTCGGGGGCGCCTGTGGTGGCCGGAGCGCTCTGTCAGCGAAAATAAGAGATCAGGAGGGCCCACGTGGCCCTCCTGAGCTCCATTTTCATTGGAAGAGGCAGCACAGGGCACTCCTTCACTGTTTCCAGGGTGGCCCCGTAGGCCAAATCTAACACCCTATGGGCCAGATCCGGCCCGCGGGCCTTGAGTTTGACACCCCTGGTCTACACTATAGATGTAACATTTATAAGTACTTTGAAACAATAGACATTTTTTTGGAAAATTTGAAATGTACTTTACAAATCTATTATAAATCATAACGTCATTTTGCATCTATATTTAGTGAGACTATAAATTGATTTCTTTAGGTTTAGGAAACAAATAGAAAATATCTCTTCTCAGTTCATTCTGATTTTCTTTTGCAAATTGTTACATTTTGCTGTGAGCGCAGTATCTCAAACTCAAAACTCAATTCCAAAATCTCATCACATTTCTATTAGATCAAAATAGTAATATGTAGACCTAATACTCTTCATTTAACATATTACTCCAAATGAAACATATGCACAACTATGTACCAAAAAAGCAACTCTGAACATATATCCATTAGTCTATTTTCCCCCATTTACACAACTTTGGACAGACACAGGAAGCTGGCAGTAGAAAAAAAATGTTGCGTATGTCCATGTGTGGATCCCTGAAAGGCAGTGTGCAAAAATAATTTGTGCCCAGAAGGGGTGAATCAGTTCAGTTATTATGAAATACATAGCTTGATTCTTATAAACAGGATTGATTTCCTAGCAAACTCATACTGAATTGCCTGAATGATCAAATTGCACTGACAAAACTAAAGTAGTATATGTTAGGCTGTAAGTTCTTACTTTAATAACTTAATTTAAATATGTTAATTGAAAAGATACCATAAATTTTGATTAATTAACTATTCTAAGATAACTAGAACCATTTCCTGTTAAATATGTAGTAAAACCTTTAAAAACCATACCTTTTGTTAGCTTTAAAACCATCCCAACTATCTCAAAAAAATTCTGCTAGGGAATAAGAGTGCAATTAAAAATTGTCGTCCTTGAAACTAATTCAGTCATCTTGTATATTAGCCAATTAGGCATCACATTTTAACAATGTGTATTTATAAAAGTGATGAGGAAACTTCCTTCTTTTACTGAGTCTTGTACAGATAGAAAAGCTTGTACAGTTCTTAACTTCAAACCTCTGATCCATTCCAATGTGCAACATATACACACGTAGAAAATTGTTATGGCAATAATGAGAAAATAATACTGGTAGGAATTTTTCATCAGTTTTCTCATATTTTTCATTCAGAATTGTTATTTTAAAAATCTATTTATGTTGTGCATATTTTATACTGCAGTATTTAATTTTCCAAGAATGAAGAACTGTTCAGATTTTATGAATTATCAGTAACACCAGAAAAAGAACACCTATGTGGTCTTAAATTTGTGGTGATGAAATTATTTATGGGAATCACAAAAATGCATCATTACAGAAGTATATGAATCTCAAAGTAATCTTGATACACAGTATTAAAAAACTAGAAATCCAATTTGTAATAAAAGGATATTGTCTTCTGTCTGCACTCTTAGAATTCTTTCAAAAACTTCTGCTAGAGTAGGGGTGTCAAATCCGTTTCCATTGAGGGCTGCATCAGCATTGTGTTTGACCTCAGGGTGCCAGAGTAGGCATTTGCCAGGGTGGGCGTGACCACCTTGATGTCACTTATGTCGGGGCGCCTGTGGTGGCCTAAGCGGTCTGCCAGAAAAAACAGGCTCCCGAGATCCATTTTCGGCTGCGACAACCTCCTGCCAACCCTCTGCCAGCAAAAATGGAACTCGGGAGGGCCGCTGGCAACTTTCACAAGCTCTATGTTTGGCTGTGAAAGCCTCCTGCAACCCTCTGCCAGTGAAAACAGAGCTTGGGAGGGCTACGTGTGGCACTCCCAAGCTCCGTTTTTGCTGGCAGAGGAACCACGGGCCGGTCCTTCGCTGTTTCCAGGGCAGCCCTGAGGGCCAGATCTAAGCACCCCTTGGGCCGGATCAGGTCTCCGAGCCTTGAGTTTGCCACCCCTGTGCTAGAGTGCCCCTTCAAATACTTTTGAAACATTTTAAAAAATGGCCTTCAAAACCAATTTTTAAAAATAAAATGTCTGGAAGTAATGGATAAAATGGCATTATAACTAAAATAAAAAGCAAAGCAAATTAGCAGCATGAAATAAAAGCAAACTTAACTAAACATTGCTTATACCAACTTCGTTGTCTTTATTGCCATTCCTTTCTATCCTTGCCAGTCTTGCTTTGAACATATTCATACACTGATTCATATATTTTTTTCTTTTTAATCACCGTTCCCAAACATGCATCTGTTTTTCTTTCACTTCACCCATTTTACTTCCCATCCTTTATGCCTCTTACATTCCAAGCTGCAATTGCCATGGTCCACATAGTTGAATGACATACATCGTAGGTGAAAACTGTAATGTGGAAACTACTTTAAAAGCCAACATCATCTCACGATTAGGAAATGTACCGTCAGAGTACTGACACGTTCATACTAGCGCTGAGACACCAACAGCATCTTGCACCTGTTTCCAAATGCTCTTTAATTTCCTACAGGAGTGAAGAAAAAGGAACAGACAGTGCCACCTTTAGTTGGGGATTGGTCTCAAATACGATCTAGCCAAGGACGGCAGTTACAAAAAGCCCCCAGGGCCACTTTTCGCCTGGATATTACTGACCCACATTACCTGTACGAGTTGAGGTCCCAACCGCCGCCGCGACGACTCGGCTTCCAGTCGGGCGCGAGCCTTCGAAGTGAGGGAGCGCGGCGTCACGCAGCTTCTGGCAGCCGTTGGAGCAAACCAGCTTCCCAGCGGGCTTCCGGTTCCATGCGCACAAACATGAGCCGTCACCTCGTCCACGCACGCTCGCTCCCGCAGACTCACTTTCGATCTCCTGGCGGCTACTAGAGCAACGGCCGCCGCATCTGTTTTTACCGGAAGTGACACATCGTGTTTTGCGGCGCGGGGAAGTTGTCTGTAGATCCGCCTCGACACTTTCGATCGGTGGAACTAAAGCAATCACGAAAGCGACGTTGTTTCCCCCTTTTGAGACACCCCTGGAGGAGCCTCTGTTAGGGCGAGCATTTTTTAAAAGGGGCTGGAATAAAGGACTCAGGAATCTGTGAACCTGAAACAAAAACTAGTTTTGGCTGCCCGCGGGAGCGCTTAAACTGCCGCTCAGCGTGGAGGTGAAAGCGCAGCCCGTTGCGCCAGGGCAAGGCGGGTCAAAGCCGCCTTTAGATCGAAGCGGCTGGACTGAGCGCCAACGGGGAGAAGCTACCCCTGGGCCCTTTCAAACGCCCTCCTTGGCCAGTTCTTCAGAAGGTCGCCAGCTTCGCATCCTAACTGCAAATGTAAGAACCGATAAAGAGTTGAAATGAGGGGCCCCTGGTGCTCCCTGAACTCGATTGTTTTCTTGCAGACGTTTCATTGACCAAACTAGGTAACATCGTCAGTGCTAGAGCTAGAGCACTGACGATGTTACCTAGTTTGGGTAATGAAACGTCTGCAAGAAAACAATCGAGTTCAGGGAGCACCAGGGACGCCGCAAATTGAAGTGTTGGGAGAATGAAAAGTGGTTGACGGCAGGTTGCTTTCCCCAGTCAAGTAAATGGAAAGAAGCGGATACAGTCTTAACTTCTCCCGCTCTCTCTTTCCTCTTCCAGCCTAGTGTGGGATCTCTTCCATGAATTTTTTGTGGGAACCAAACTATTTGGAATTTGTTTATCCAACTTTGGTCTTTTTTTCCTACTGGCAACTGAATGCAAAGCTTTCCCCTTTTTAAAATAAGCAGTGAAAACAGTCAACCCAGCATGGGTTTAAAACATTATTGCTGTAGCTGGAGGGTTTTCCTGGCGGATAACTGTCAGGACTTGGAGGGGGGGGGGAATGAGTGCTTCTCTTATCCATGTTGTCTTTGCAGCAGTAGTACTATGGACAATGATGCCATACTGTAAGAACTGGAATCAACAACACTGTTGCATTGTTTCTGCTCTTTCCTAACTGGGTGATTCTGGTAGAGGTGGTGGGGAATAAGCGGTCAGACTGGTTGGCTGTGTCTTGTGGGATGCCATAGGATTCAGTCTACTCTCCTCTATTTACATAAGCCTGTTGGGAGAAGATGTATTCTGGTTTTGGGTTGAAAGTCTTTAGAGATTCTCAGTCATCCAGGTCATGGTTGTCCCAAAGGTGCTTTTTCAGGAAGCAACTGGACTTTCTTGTTTTTTGTTTTTGTTTGGAAGACGTTTTGCTTCTCATCCAAGAAGCTTCTTCCTGTCAGAGCTGTAGAAGCTTCTTGGATGAAAAGTGAAACGTCTTCAAAGAAAAAACAAGAAAGTCCAGTTGCTTCCTGAAAAAGCACCTTTGGTTTTGGGTTGGTTTTCTGATTTCCCTATTTTACCTCTTCATCCTTGGTTAGGCTGGGGAATACAGTTGGAATGTCTACCTCTCTGTTAACTTTGGATAGGATGGCATTTCCCCTGAAGAAGCAGATCTGTGACGTGGAATACTCTTGGAGTCATGATTGTGAAAGATGCACAAGTGGAAGCCCTAGTTAGAGCACTTTCATTTTGTGGGGTCCTTAGTGCTCTCTGAACTTTGATGCTTTCCTGCAGACATTTCATTACCAAACTATGTAACATCATCAGTGTCAGAAGGGAGTGGGGTTTGCTCTCTGTTTATTTATTAGTGGCTTGCCTTGTCAGTTACTGGGAGTATTCACTTTACAAGGAGATGCTTTTGAAGACAACTCAAAGCCCATTTAATGCCGTATTAAATAGCCTTCATACTGGAAGTGAGAACAGTTAAAATTGTACAATTCCAGTGTTGGAGACACTGAAGTGATTCTCAGTAGACTTCTGGGTGCAATTAAAAGTGATGTTTTTAATTTTTAAACCCCTACATGGCTTGACTTCAGAACTGCCTTCTCCAGATAGAACTATCCTGTCTGCTTTGATTGTCCCTTAGGCAAAAGTTTGTGAAGTAAAGTTGTGAAATGAAAGAAATGGGAATCAGAAAGAACTATTTTCTGTAATGTTCCACATGTCATGGAACAGTGTTTTCCTGAATTCTGTATTGTATTGTTATTTTAATTGTGTTGATTTTATGAATGTCTTGTACTTAGAGTTAGTTGAACCTGACAAATGATAGGTGAATGAATGAGTAAATAAAGTTTGTAAAACAAAATTATTCTGCTTTCTAGGCAACAGTGAGCATGTATTATAATTAAAAGAATAATTATACCATGGCTACAGGAGACCTAAAAGGAAACTTGCATAAGATAGAACAAAAACTTCGGGTTATAAATTATCCTAGCGATGTGGATTATATGGGGTAAGTGGAAGCATATTAGTAGCCAATTTTTGGTATAAACGTGGCTTGTTGGTGAATCGCCTATTGAATTTTTCTGCTCAGCAAACAACCATTCTATTCTTCGTTTTAAAACAATGTACAGTATTATCTGAATGTAGCAAAGCAGTCTCTTATGATCAGAACAAACTAGAATGGGAACATATGATTTGTTTAAGATTTTTCCTCTCTGGAATTTTCTGGATGAAAGAAGTAACATTATTTATGTGACATTGATCTAAAACTAAATGATGGAAAGATGTTTTGCTGCATCATTCAGGAAAGGAGAATGAGTTTTTGGATACATTCATTGTTAAATGATAAATATTATATCATCTGTATTGCTCTTTGTTTTAGTTGGTTTCCAGAGAATCTGATTTAATAGAAACTTTGTGTAAGAAAAATTGCCCACCCTGCTCATTACCACTACCCCCCAAACAGCCCAAACACTGCCACTTCTGCCAAATGTCCCACAGTGGTGGCAGGGATGTGAAAATGGGATGGATCCAGTCTCTGCCACCTGCCCCTGAATAGGCCAAACTCTGAACAGCTTGGAGCTTGGTGCAGCGGTAGTGGGGGTGTATGAAAAATGGAACCCCCCAGCTGCTGCTGCTCTGCACTCTGCTCACCTGCTTGTTCACGCACCAGGTTCTCCCTGGTGAGTTGTCCCCGCAGCAAATTGGCCCTGGTGAGTTATCCTACGATGACTTAGAGGCAATGAGTTGGCAGAAGAGACTTGGTGGCGAGCTGACTATGCCAAGTTGGCCGCGCCGAGTTGTCCCATTTCGGTACAGAAGAAAGTCTATTCTTTTAACAAAAATAATTTTATCATTAGGCAATTTTTCTGTCTGCTCTTGTGGCTTATAATTAGAAAATTAAATAAGAAATAAACAATAATTGAGAAATAAAAGCTGTATGTTAAAGTTGATAGAGTCTAAGGAGAGTTGGACTTTGCCCATTCCTTTGATCTCTGTGTTGTAAAATGAAAAAAATAGTTCTAACAGATTTGAATCATAAT
Organism: Diadophis punctatus similis; assembly: GCA_023053685.1. Taxonomy (NCBI): domain Eukaryota; kingdom Metazoa; phylum Chordata; class Lepidosauria; order Squamata; family Dipsadidae; genus Diadophis; species Diadophis punctatus. Next base: position 26,606,426 of record JALIGW010000006.1, read on the forward strand.
AAAATAATTTGTTTCCATGCCATAGCATGGAAATACTTCAATAAGTATTTAGCTAAGATTACATTAACTGCTAGATGATTTTAAACTGGCGATTATTATTGTTGTTTAAACAGATTCCTACCATTTTATTTAAGATACTAAACTTTAATGAAATTCAGAATACAGTATTTAAAATAGGCGACAGCACATATCAAGTGCATAGCGATTTGTTGTTGCAACATCTCTCTCCATATAAAAATTACTTTTTGCATCCTTTTAATAAAACTTAGTATATTTTACCTAGGCATTGAATGTTTTGTCTAAAGTTAAAAAATAAATCCAGTCCTCTTTTGGGAAAGGCTTAAGAAACTACCCTGTTTCAATTTTTGTTGTTTTTACATGTTAAAAAGTAATGATGCACTCATTCCCAAAAATGCAGATTAATGATTCTGAAAACAGAATATGAAATAGTGTTCGTTAAATGTAGCCATGGTCTCCTGATAGTGTTTCAGAAATATAGAAATAAAACTACTGTGATAAAGGGGGGTATAAAGGTTTTGAATTATCAGTAATTTCTTATCTAATTTTTCCCACCGTTGCAGGTTGGCAAAGGGCGATCCATCTGTATTTTTACCAATCATTAGCTACTGTTTCACATCATTCTCAACATATATTGCAGAACTTGTAATGGAATCGGGACTGGAACTTACAGCAAAGAATGATTCACGTTTTGTTGATGCTATGTATAAGGTATATATCTTAAATATGCTAATGTGGCAATGTTACCATTAATAGTAATGAAGAAGTAAAAGTGTCATTATACCTTGAAATTTAAACATTGTTTAAATTTTACTGCATTATGGCATAGTGTTATAAGACCACTAACTTTGAATTTCTATTTGCTGTCCTCTAACTAACATCTCTACGCAGAGGATGCTTTCTTCCCCAAAGTGTGACCTAGAATATTGGTTATTTATTCTTTATGCTCAAAGAAAAGTGCTCATTTTTTTTATTCAGAGAAAGTGAGAGTTAGAGCAATTCCTCTGTACCCAGAGAAAGGGTCATGGAAAGAAGCACGCCTCTGGAATTTTATGAAAAGGAGCTTCCCCATACCTATTGTAGCTGACCAGACATATAAATACCGGTGGTATGAAAATAAATTCCTTTTTTTAATTTATTCTCTGCAGCTTCTTCGTGATCAATTTCAGTACAAACCAGTCCTGTCAAAACAGCAGTTCCTTCAATATGGCTTTGCAGAAAGAAAAATACAGATTGTTTGTGATATTATTAGTTACATTTATAAAAGGCACAAAGAATTCAGTAACATGAATAAGGTATTGAAAATTAATTTTGTTAGCATTTTAAAGAAAAAACTAGTTAATAAAAAAATTGTTAGCATTTTTAAGAAAAAGGTAGTTAATATCAAAGTACTGTTTAATAACTCACATTTTCATTTATTAATGTTTTTATTAATTAAATCATTGCCTATCTTTTAATGTATATGCCACACTATACTAAACACACTATAATTTAGTGGTTTTTTTCTTTCTGATGTTTGGAACATTACAATTTTATTTATTTCATTCTTTCATTTAAATTATTTCTTTTCCTACATCTGTCTTGCAGTTAAAATTGCAATAGTTTTAATAATTACTAAATTAGTTGTAAATTTATTCAAATTTAGGAGAACGGTTTATTGCACTAATAGCTTTGTGTGTGAATGTTTCTACATGTATATATAGGTTCCCAAAAAATTCTCTATCCCCCAAATTGTCAGAATATCTCATTTTTCTCAGAATAGTTTTTGGAGAGATAGTTGTCGTTCCTCCCATATTATCTGCTGCCCAGTGCTATGCCATTAGTGTATTGACATGATTGATATGAATTATGTATCATCCATCATGTACTTTTAAGATCCTGAATTTCAGTAGACTGATGTAATAAACATACTTTGTTTTGCATAAAATGCAGTTCTTAGCATAACTCTGGATATTGACTTTCTATATCTTATAGATAAAAACCCAAACAGAAAAGAGAACCCATTTGGTTAAATCTCTATCCCACACAAGTTTTTCTAATCAGTCTGTTACTGTAGCTATCAGTACTGTGGATTTGCAGCAGGTAGGAATATTCAATATTTTTTAGTATAAGAGTTAAATATTTTTCATGTCATTTTTAAATATTTATCCTAATGGATATTTTGGTGTTCCCAGATTTTTATATGTTTTATCTGTTTTCAGCATAAGTAGCTTTGTTGTTAATAATAATGTTCAGGGAGAATGTTAACTGATTTATGCTATCTTACTGAACTGATTATATAATTTCTTTTTTTAACTTTGCATCCTCGTACTGTAAGATGACTTTCAAATGTTCATAATATAATCAATCAATCAATTTTTATTACAGTCAGAGGCCAGCATTACAAATAAAAGCATTAAAAACAATAATGATACAAATAAAAATAGCACTTAGACTTATACACTGCTTCATAGTGCTTTACAGCCCTTTCTAAGCGGTTTATAGAGTCAGCATATTGCCCCAACAATTTGGGTCCTCATTTTACCCACCTCAGAACGATGGAAGGCTGAGTTAATCTTGAGCCTGGTGAGATTTGAACTGCCAAATTGCAGGCAGCTGGCAGTCAGCAGAAGTAGCCTGCAATACTGTACTCTAATCACTGCGCCACCATGGCTCAAAAAACAGACAAAATAATATATTATGATTAGTGGTGGATTATCAGTGGCTGTTCATAATTTAGATCTGTTCTGCATTGCATCTTAATCAGTTTAAGAAGTCTGTGTAAAGACTTCAGTATATCAATTAATGATTGAGGTGATAGAATGAAGATCTATTGATCTATTTCCACCACCACCACTGAATCTGACAATTCTGTCATCTCTTACCTTATATTAACAGTCTGCTAATGGAATATTTTTCACTGAATGAGGACAGTCATACAAAAATTGCTGCCTAGGAGAATTGACATTTCTATTCCACTCTACTCTGATTAATATATAGCAGAAACAGAGATGCTGTATAAGAACAATTACAATTGATATTTTAAAAATTGACTCTCTTTTATTAGTGTATTGTTTGTTGGCTGTTTTTCAATCCCTAATATGAGCAGGATAAGATATTTGGTTGTTGTGGATTTCTCAATTATGAATGAGTTTTTTAAAATAAAAAGAAATTTTCTTAAGAAAGCATATTAAGAAATCATATCCATTACTAACCACATACTCTGTGAAATTATGAACCACATATTCTGTGAAATTTATGAATTTATGAACTTGAAACTTAAATTGATTCTCACAATTATACAAATGGGACTGATGTTCAATCAAAAAGAGGAAATGGTCTATCTTGCCCTTGTGGCTTGAGATTACCTGTCTGTAATTGCTGTAAAAGCAAAGTGAATTGCTTTCCTTAATGAATAATAGTGAATTATCAGTGCAAATATATTCCACAGATACATTAAATCAAAATGCTTTTTAATTGAATCAATTTTGTGTAATACATCCTTTACTATTACTTTGGGTGGGGTCTTTTACATGCACAGAAACCTCAAGTAGAACGTCATAAAAGTGTAACTAACATGCATATCCCTGAAGATTTCATCAGTGAAACACTGCAGGAAGTGAAAGATTGCGTTGTAAATAAGGTTGAAGTTTTGGACTATGACACTGATGTCTTGGATAATATAGATGTACAGGTAAGACCATTCTTATTTTCTTAGGCCAATTCTGCTTGTTAAAATGACATTTGAAAACCAATGTTTGTAGTAGTACTAGGAGACAAATCATAATTGAATAAACATTAATATGAATAAAGCTATTTATATAAAAAGGTTTTGCATTACCATATTGAACTGAACAAATTGATTATGTCTAATGAATAAATATAAAGAATTGGTTCTAGAGTTCTATAAGTTTTGTCACTTTGACAAGGCAATCTTATGGTACAGGAAAGCATGAAATATGACAAAAATATTTACCTTTTCCCCCTCGCTCCACTTTTGTCCTGTGGAAGTCCAACTGCACTCAAATGTAACTCAGCCATGGGATCAATGAAAAGATAATATTTTCTATCATTTATGTCTTTCAAGCAATGCATGTCAGGTAATGAATGTTTTGCTACCGGTAACTCCTTTCTTCTACAGAGCATATCTAAAATCAAATCTGAATTGGCAACAGGTTATACGTGAATTATTAGAACTTTCACCAGTCTTCTTGTTACTTATAGGTTTTGTGGTGTGAGTGCTAGTGCACAGGGTTCTAGTGAATGAACCAGTACTGTGGATATGCTTTCTGATTTCATGTGGATGTCTTTACATATTTCATGTAATTAGTAAAAATCTAAACTTGTGCTATGACTATAGTGGATGAAAATTATGTTATTTTCAGGTTGTAGAGAAGGACAATGAATTGGAAGACTTGAAGAGTCAACTTGCTGAACTGCAGCAAAAGTTTCATTCATTGAGCAGTGTGGATGAAAAGTTACAGACTTTAGAGAAGAAACTGCAAGGGAAAATTGTTATAGAAGAGAATGAGTGGAATAATCTTTTGAGCCGCGTCCTTCTCCTTGAAACACAACTGTTGCTTCATTCCAAAACAGTATGTTTTATTATGTACTTTCCTCTGTGTTAAAAATTAGAAATACAGTAATCTAATATTTAATATTACATTTTTAATTTTAAGGGTTATCTGGCTTAGCTATTAATTCAGATAGCACAAACTCTCCCTATTTTATACTGCATGAGGTTATCAAAACTAAAGAATGTTCTTTCTTTTACAAAGACAACCTTCTAAAATATTATTTTTTTCAATTATAATGGAAAGCCTATAGCAGTGATGGCGAACCTATGGCACGCGTGCCACAGGTGGCACGCGGAGCCATATCTGCCGGCACGCGAGCCGTTGCCCTAGCTCAGCTCCAGCGTGCATCTGTGCGCTGGCCAGCTGATTTTCGGCTGGTGCGGATGCTTTGGGAGGGCATTTTAGGTTTCTGGAGGGCCTGCGGGGGGGGGTATTTTCATCCTCCCCAGGCTCCAGTGAAGCCTCTGGAACATGGGGAGGGCGAAAAACAGGCCTACCGGGCCCACCAGAAGTCAGGAAATGGGTCGTTTCTGGCCTCCAGAGGGCCTCTGCGGGGGCGGGGAGCCCGTTTTAGCCCTCCCTAGGCATTGAATTATGGATGTGGGCACTCGCACATGTGTGATAGCGCGCACGTACGCGCTTTTGGCACCCGAGGGAAAAAAGGTTCGCCATCACTGGCCTATAGAAACTACTGAAAATAGTAACTCTATTCTAACTCCTGCTCTTATTTGTACATTTACTATTACTTCATATTAATGAACATAGTTGTCAATGTGTGGAATACTGCTGTATTGGCTATTTATCACTTTTCTGTATTATTTGAAATTTCTCTTTAAGTAATTTATTTGATTTTTAATACATTTCTAATGCTATGCTAAAATGACATACAGGTTTCTGCTTCTCAAAGCATTATTTTAAAATTGTAAATTTGAACCAGAGAATGTATAACAAGAGGCATTTTCATGTTCAAGATAGGATCATTGTTGCTTTTCTTAGTGTTTGCCATTATTTTTTATTTATTTATTTATTTATTTTAGTGTTCTTATATGCTGCCCTACTCGCCATGCGTTTCAGGGTGTGATTGGTTTGCAAGAGATAGTTTGTTTATCAATTGGCTGGTCACAGAGTCTGATATCATTAAAAGAGAGTGACTCTCACCTGGGTTCTGTGCCTGAGAGAACAGAACAATTAGAAACTGTCTCCCTGCTCATAGTCTACCACTTTAACCATTATACCCTTCTGGCTCTCTTAGTGTTCGAAAGTACATTGGGGATTTAATTTGTTTTTTTAATGCAAGGATTTTGAATTTGTACCAAAAATATCCCAGTAACTCTTTTGTACCATAGAAAAAAAGTAGTAGATCTAATCCATGAATGTTATACTATCAAATGTCAATAGTATACAATAGAACGTCTGGTCACGACAATAATTCATTCCATAACTTTGGTCGCAACCCAATTTGGTCGTGACCCGAACCTAATTTCCCCATTGGATTGTATGTAAATACGATCAATCCATTCCAGACTCCTGCGAACTGTATATAAATATTGTTTTTTAAAGATTTTTAAGCACAAAAATAGTTAATTATGCCATAGAACTCACAGTGTAATAGTAAAATGTAAAATCCTTTAATAACACTGATAGCTCCTCTCTGCCGTCTTAGGGGCCCGGCTCTCCCACAACTTGACCAGGAGGACAGGCAGGCTTGGGCTGGCAGGCTTGCGTAGCATTCCTTCTGCCTTCCTCTCGGCCATCTTAGCGGCCCGGCTCTCCCACAACCTGGGCGGGAGGGCAGGTGGGTTTGGGATGGCTGGCTGGTGCAGTGCTCCTGCCTTCCTCTTTGCAAGGAAGCCCCAGCAAGAAGAAGCGGCCTAATACACACTCTCCTTCCATGCTCTGAAGCCGAGCACCTGGGCCTTTCCGTCGCCAGCCTGCTGAGGCTGCAGGCTCCTGCTCCCGGAACCGCCGCTCTCTGAAGTTCCTGGAGGTTGCCATGGCACCGCTTCAACTGCCAGCGAGAATGAGATTAAAGGGTAACTTTAACGTGGAATGGCAGACAAGAATCCTTGCTTGGGGTTTGGGACTGAGAGGAAGGGAGGCGGGGGGAGATCCTGGCCTCCAAGCTGCCTGGATTCCCAACTGCAGAGCTTGCTTGACTCTGTTCCCAACCCTTGCCGCGCGCGCAAAACAGTAATAAAAAAGCTGCGATCAAGGCTTCTGCAGTGTCACACGGCTCTCTCAAGGAGGGAGGAGGAGAGCTGGGGAGAAAGTTAATCTTATAAAACAAGCGAGAAGCCAGCGAGAACGAGATTAAAGGGTAACTTTAACATGTGGAATGGCAGACAAGTTTATTCAGCAAATCAGGACTTTCTCTATGGTGCAGAAGGGGAAATTGGCCGTGGCCGTGCTTGATCACCACCCGAGTATGTGTTCATGACCAGATTCAAAAATTTTGTGCATTTTTTTGGTTGGAACCCGATTTGGTCGTGGTCAGAAGTGTTTGTGACCAGAGGTTCTACTGTAGTACTGAATTTTTGATGAGACAAGCAGTAAGCTATGCAGTTGTTGCTATATTTGATGTTCTCCGATTTGAAACATGATCTACAGAAATATCACTTTATCTCAGGTTAGATAGTGTTTCAATTCAGGGTTTGAAGATTATGTTAATCACATAATGCCAATTCATGAATTGTGATACTCTAACTGCAGAAAATAGGAAGATTGGATTTATATACCTAAGACTTTGATTCCTGAATTAATGATAATTTTTGAAAGTTAAGGCTATTGAGTATGCTACTAATATATTATTAAAATGTTTATAATATAATTTAGTTATTGCAGAACTGAAAACTTTAAAATAATTAGTTGTTTTACAGAATAATTCATGAGTTATTAATGGTAAAATATTTTTCAATTTCAGGCTGATTTATTTACAGAATTAAATAATGTGAGTGAAGAAGATTCTTCTAGCAGAAACACGACCCCGTCTTCTTCTGGTAAGTACTTCTTGCAACTTTCCTCAGTCTTTTTTTTTTTTGCGCTAAAATGCTGTCTATTTAAATACGTTATATTGCATGGAAATTTAGTCAAACTGAATTTTAGTTACTATGGCATACAGTGTAGTCACTTTTTAAATACTGTCTTATTGTTATTTAGCAAGTTAACTTGCTATTTAGATTTAGATCAATGTTTTTAATAAGATTTTCAGAGAAGAAAAATAAAAATTTCTGACAAATATGTTCTGTTGCATTCTTTCAGATAAAGAGTCTGAATCAGGAACAAATTTAATCTGTCTCTGTGGTTTCAACTGTATTGTTTAGTATTTTTTATTGAAAACTGACTTTTCCTTTTCTCTAAAGTATTATATTTTGATAGTAAGCTACAGTACTTCTGTAGAAGTATCAACCTATAAATTAATTTTAGTGTGTGGCAGTTGAAAAAGTTTTGAAGTATAATAAAATACAGATGCTGTTTGTAAGCTCTGAGATCAATTATAAAGTTTCATATGCTTTCTCCCTTTAAACAGAATTAACTATTATTTTCTCAATATAAAAAGTTTGGCATTCCCACATAGGGTTTTGTTGTTTTTAAAAAACAACTTGTAGCTACCTCAAAAACTTTCTTAACGTAGGCAGAAAAATTGCAGATTCACATCTTGTAAATTGTATTTCTTTGAACTCTGTAGAAAAGGTTTATGGTGGGAGTAAAGTAATTTATCATGTTGCATTGATTATAATACTGTAATAATTTACATTATAATAATCACCTCTGAATATACCAGAGAATATTGCTTTACAAGTTCTTATCAGTTTCTTTTATGAATATATTTTGTAAATCAGACTATATGATTAAAATGTGTAAAGGCAAAACTGATCTTTAAAAAGTGAGTTTATTCACAGATAAAGAGAAAGTAGAATTGCCAGACAGTCCTCATCAGTCATCTGGATATAGTTCATCGTTATCTGCAGATCCATCTCCCAAAGCCCTGGATGTTAATGATGATGTTGTGTCAGAGGTTTCAAAGGTAAGTTAAAACTGACACACACACACACACACACACACACACACACACACACACACACACACACACACACACACACACACACACACATTGGCAGAGCTATAGAGCTATTGTCTTTGGTAATGCAAGTGTATAAGATTAAAACTCTTGCTTTTAAATTGTGGGAAACAACAATTCAAAAAATGGAAAGAATAAGCAAAATGTAAGTAAGATGATCCAGTATTATTTTTTAGCAAATAAGATTTCAAATGTAGATACAGAATACAGAAAACAATTTAATGGACCTTGGTTAAATCAATATCAGATGAAGTGAACAGAATCTTTCATTATGTGCAGGCAACAACCTCTATTTGCTATTTTACATATGCATAAATGCATAAAAATGCTCAAAAGAAAATCTCATTTCAATTTCACTTGTGCACACCACTCAGACTTAGTGGACATTCCACTTTAACTGAAACTCATTCCTTTTCAAATTATGAGTGTACTGTACATGTGTTTCCCATACTCGCATGAGGTAGTATTTTCTTAAAATTGTATTAGCCAATAAATCAAACTAAAGTTATTTATTATTAAAGCAATGAGACATTTTTGGAAGACAATATGAGATGTTTTAATAATAAAGTTTAAAGTATTTGCTAAACTTTTTTTATTAGCAGTGCTTTACTAAAAAAAGTAATCTTGGATTAAGTAGTAATCTGGTTTGAAAAAGCAGTGATATTTTGTTGGAAAGTATTTTTTTAAAAAACTCATAATTTTTAACTTTCTACTGAGAAATATTTAAAGTGTTATTGATTTGGAAAATTAAAAACTCATTTAACCTAATGAAATATGTCTGTTCAATGGTATTTCTATAAATTTGCCAATTTTAAATGTAGATACAAAATTGCCACTGTTTTTACATTTCGGAAGAGTCATTTAACTTTGTTTACGTATTTTATGTCTTAAGGGTTGAGGAAACTTCAGAATTGTTGAAGATTTCACGTAACACCTCTTCAGAGTATTCTATTCAACCAGAGAACTGAAACTAATTATGTGTGTTCATGTTTTTTACGACTCTTTGGATCTTTTTTGTTATGTTTGGGATTGAAATTATTTAAACTGTTCCTTTTTAAAAATATATATATTTTGTATATATGTGTGCCATTGATATGAATCATTTTATTACAAATAACTCAATATGTGGCAACATTAATGTACCCACAGTCTATTTTTGTAACAAACTTTTCTGGCATTAGGTTAAATGATATATAATTTTAAAGAACAGGCTCAATAACTATATTTTATATTTTGTTGGAAATTTTAGCTGGGGCTTGCATATTGTACCTAAGAAAAATATGTATACGCCTTCAATAAAGTGTGCAAGCCTTTTATACATATTATATATTGTTTTAAACATATCTTAAATACATACAGATATATTTTAATATTTATCTGTGATAAGAGCAGCAATATATTTCAGATTTCATCGTACGTGATAAAGTAAAAGATATTTTGATAAAAAGTTTTTCAAATAAATAAGATTTTGAGATTTTGACTAGCAAATGTGTTGAATATTTTAGTGATAGATAACCTGACACATTTTAAGATCAGCAGAACAGATGGAGACCATTGAGTTGGTATATAAAAGTACACATTTTTATGATTTGAAGCCGTATACATGATGCTTTGGAGATTAAAGTTGATGTAAAACAGTCGTAAATGTGATTTATTCGGGTGAGAAATATCCAAGGAATTGGGGAAAGGAATAAACGTATTTAAATTGTTTCATACTCATAGGTTACATTGGGAAGTTTTTAATTTTATTAATCATACTTCCATATGTTCATATGGAAAGATCTTTAAATATCACATTTATCATTAATGCTTTTTTAATGGTGGGATCTGAAAATGTGAGAAAGCAGGTTTTGTACAGTAAATTGGGGGGTGGGAGTGGGATTGAGGTATATATCCCCTGTGTTAAACCAACAAACAGATTGATTTATCTCTTTAAGCTAGTTTATACTGCGTCTTAGCTGTTTCTTAAAAGGAAGTTTCTCAAAAGTTAATCATATTCCCAGTTTGTAAAAGTAAACTTGAAGCATTATCTTTCTAAGTAAATATATTTCTATTTAGCTAATCACACTATATTAATAGTATAGTCCTACTATACTAAGTAATATTTTAAGTAATTATTTTAAATACTGTTTTAAGTAATTAATTCAAATTGCTTTTCATAATACTGGAATATAATTGAGCAACTCAGGAATTACATCATTATTTATATTTATCTATTCAACTATGTGTAATAGAATTGCTAATATTCTTTTTATTTCTGTTGGAAGTAAGAACAAATTGGTAAGATACATTTATTACATGAAAGATATTTTTCCCTTACCAAATTTTCAATGGTAAGAATTTTGGCAGTAATTGACCCTGAAATTATGGTCCTAAGTCATGGAGGTCATTAAACAGGTCATCAAGTGACTGTGCAGGAGCTGAGATAGCGCAGTGGTTAAAAGCAGCATTGCGACCTTCAGCTGATTGCTAGTTCAGCAGTTCAGCTGTTCAAATCTCATTAGGCTCAAGGTTGACTCAGCCTTCCATCCTTCCGAGGTGGGTAAAATGAGGACCCAGATTGTTGGGGGCAATATGCTGAACTCTGTAAACCGCTTAGAGAGGGCTGTAAAGCACTATGAAGCGGTATATAAGTAAAGTGCTATTGCTATTGCTATTGCCTGATTTATATTTTTTATAGCATAATTAATGATTGCTATGGTCATTAAGTGAACTTGTTTTCTTCAATGGGTGATTTTTGCTGGAAGTAAATGCCGGAAACCATTAAGTCATGTAACCACAGGATCCTGCAAATGGCCATATGTGTGAGTTGGTTGCTAAGTGCCCAAAATGCGATCATGTGACTACAGGTGGACGGCTGTCGGAACTCTGGAACTGGTCATAAGGAGCTCTGAAGACATCTGTTGTGAAACTGAATGCCTGTTAGCTGCCTAGATATGCAAGCCTCATGCCTGTGCCCTGGAGACGCAGCTGACCGTGCAAAGTGGCACTCAATGTTCCAAAAATCAGACCCTGCACTTGTGGGAATACACTATGAAGAAGAAGAAGCTGCCTAGAATTACCTTGGTGAGGTGGGTAGCATAGAAGTTCAGTAAATAAAAACATTGAGTGGCCACTAAACAGTCAGCTGTTAAATGAGAACTATAGTATTAAATCATTTTACTTACAAGAAGAAGAAAGGAAATCAAGCATATAAAACAGTATAGAATTTCCAATTTTTGAATAGTCCTCCAAATGTTAGTGGTAGCGCATTCAAAAATAAAAAGTGAGGAAAGTTCTTCAGAACAGATACTATGCTTGATCTTAGCCAAAACTCCTAGAATAACTACAATTGACAGCAGTAAATTCTTCAGGGATCAATTCTGTAACTACATAAAATATAATTTCCATTTCTAATAAATTTGCTCAAAATTCTTTGATTAAAAATAATAAGCATTACAAAATGCAGCTCAATTTAATGATCCTAAGATATATTTTAAAAGCACTTTTATACATAACACAAATTAATTCTGCATTTTGAGAATATCATTTCCAACTAATAAAAAAAAATCCATTTCACATGAAAGTACTTTTATTATTTAGCATATGGTGAGAAAATGACAGAAGAGAAGTAAGTATATATATATACCCTAGAGCAGGGGTCCCCAAACTTGGCAACTTTAAGACTTGTGGACTTCAACTCCCAGAATTCTCCAGCCAGCTAAGTTTGAAGACCTCTGCCCTAGAGGTTTTATAATTACGTGGACTGTGTGTGTGTGTATATATATATATATATATATATATATATATATATATATATATATATATATATATATATATATATATATATATATATATATATATATATATATATATATATATATATATATATATATATATATATATATATATATATATTTATACACAGTCCACGTAATTATAATTAAAACCTCTAGGGTATGGCAGTGGCCTCATAACTGGATGTCCAATTCAGCTATCCAGGCAATCGCCTGTGGCATTGCTTTGGGGAACCAGAGAACGCACATTGTGAGCAGTCTTGCACAATATGTTTAATAGCAATAGCACTTAGACTTCTATACCACTTCACGGTGCTTTTACAGCCTTTCTAAGCGGTGTACAGAGTCAGCATATTGCCCCCAACAATCTGGGTCCTCGTTTTACCCACTTCGGAAGGATGGAAGGCTGAGTCAACCTTGAGCCTGGTGAGATTTGATCTGCCAAATTGCAGGCAGCCGTCAGGCAGCAGAAGTAGCCTGTAGTACTGCATTCTAACCACTGCACCACTGTGGCTTGTAATAATTTGCATATCAGCACCACAATTGCAATAAGGGGAATCTCCATCCTCACTGATACAGGACAGATACACTTTTCCCAGTATCACCTAATTCTGTTCAATGTCGACCTGACAGAGAGAAAGGCAAGTCAAAACCAGGTGGTTTGGTAGAGGGATCACTAATGGTCAGGCTACAAGAAGGTATCTTGGACCATTTCTTTCTCCAGCATTCTCAGGGTTAAACTGGGTGTAAGTTAAGTGAATAACTCTTTTCCATGCTGGTCTATGGGATTTCAATCTTGTGATGAGCTGTGCATTATCCTGGTGTAAAAGGGGAACTTTCTTCTGTATCCTTGACCATAGCTGAATAGCTATGTTGTTGTTATCTTCTAATGTGGGGTGGTATGATATTGCTAAGTACTGGTAGCCAGTGCACAGGAGTGGGATGCAATATGCCAGAGATTATATGCATTGGTGGAGTTGGCCATTAACTTTTGGAGAGTGAATTAAGTGAATTAAGCCCCACAGTGGCACAATATTCAGCTGTAGAATAAATCAAAGCCAAGGCTGTTGTTATAGAGTGTTAGCATCAGCAACCCAGGATGTTACAGCCAGTCTGTTCAGTAAATTGTTATGGCTTTTTAATTTTATAACTTTTTTCCAGGTGTTGTTGGAAGGTTAGTGATCAGTGCCCCAGGTACTTTGGAGAATTATTACATTGCTCAAAATATTCTTCTTTACTTTTCAATATTGGAGAGTTGAGAACATTCGAAATCAATAAATAAAAAAGTAAAACATGAAGTATCAAAACTGACAGCTTTGAAGACTTCTGACAGTCACAAATTTCTACTTGAAGAAGCAGTTCTCCATAGTGGGTGGAGCCAGCCTCCAAGAATGGGTTAAACCTGCCCTCTAGCCAATCAGGACCGAGTTTTCAAAAGTATAAATAGAACCCTCTTGCCTTGGCACCCCCTCTTTTTTTCTCGGTCCTTAGCCAAAAAGGACAGTGCTTAAACCCATTCTTCGATTTCTCCACCAACTACTGAATTTCTACTACTTCCTGTGAGTTATTGCTTCATTGATTCTTACTAGACAGCTGTCACTCAGAGACTCTTCAATCGTGTCAGCTTACTGGGCATTGCCCCATTGGGCCTTGTCCCTAGCTGGGGGTTGGGACTCCCCAGGGAGGAGATTACCCTTAACAGTTGCACATCTGTTGTGTACTGAGGTTTTCTCACCTTAATCAGCCAGTCAAATAATTGCAGCCTTGTCTTGCCTGTCAGGGAGGGAGGTACTCCAGATCGTGATCTTCAGCCACAGAAGCCCTGAGCTTGGGTGGCCAGCTGTCTCCCCTCCAATCGGCTTGAGTTTGTCTCCTATAAGCCAAACTAGCGTTCCCCTCCAATCGGCTTGAGTTTGTCTCCTATAAGCCAAAATAGCGTCCTTAATGGACTTTTGGAGCCGACATCGGCCGCGATCGATCGAGCGGCGTCGGAAAAGGGCGCTAGCAATTTCACAGCTTGCCTTGCATCGGGAGAGAAGGCCTCGGCAAGGCAAACTGACAGGCAGACTTCAAATCATCTTCGCTCAGATCGGCTGCTTCCTTGCCTCAGAGCCTGCCTTTGACCCCTGCTGCTCCATAGTTCAGCCAAAATGGCTGACAAAGGCCATAAGCAGGGGAAGGCAAAGCAGAAGACCCCCAGGGTCACTCCTGCTGAGGACATTTGCCAGGGGGGAGGGATTAGAAACTATGAGCCCTGCCAGTGCCAGGGACAGGTCACCGCCCATCCTCCCCTTCTGAATGCTCCAAGTCATCCAGCACAGCTGTTTTTTTTTTTTTTTTTTTGCTCCGTCTTGTGCCTGCTCGCAGAGGAAGCTGGCAATCTGGGTGCTGCTTCCTGAGGGCTTGTTCCCTCTTTTTGTTTGGAACTTCAGAAATCAGTCAGTCTGCTCCAGGAGACCCAGAAAACTGACAGTTAGTGGCTAGGCCTTAGCATACTCCTTTCTCCTCAGGAGACAGTCAGCAAGTTTAGGAGTGCCTCGTGGGTGGCCACCATTTTGAATTACACAGGACCGCCCACTTCAAAAAAAAATTCTTTTTTCTTTTGAGGCCTCCTTTATTTAACTTGCCTTCTGTGCAATGGGTGACAAGAGCCAGCAATCTGGCAAGGCTCCTTTGATCCAAGGCCCTGTCTGTACCTGTCTTTAGTGCCTGGGCCGTATGCTTCCATTTGAGCTTCTCTGCATTGCTGTGCTTGTCTTCAGCCAGGTAAGTGTGCAGGCATCTTTGAGAGTGCCAGTGGCCATCTTGAAGCCTCCCACAGGGTGGCAGCCATTTTGATTGCCCTCAGAATTGAAGGCACTAAGGGCGTGGCCATTTTGTTTCAAATACCAAAAGTGGGCAGAGACCATTTTGAAGCCACATCAAGGATGGTGGCCATTTTGGATGCCCTTTCTTGCCGGTGGCCATTTTTAAGGCCTAATATTGGCAGTGGCCATTTTGAAAGACCAACTAAGGGCAACTGCCATCTTGTTGGCCTCATTTAAGGGTGGTGGCCATTTTTAGTGACTGTTTGGACCTACTAATTTACCCAGGCCTTTCTGAGGCCTGCCTTGTTGGCAGAGGCCTTAAATAAATATGGATACTGTTACTCGAATTGAGCTGACGAAAATTCAGACTAGCTGTCTGTAGGTCTGCCTCAGGAGTACCTGTTAAAGCATGTTCAGGTATTCATATATGACAATAACAAGCTAAACGTATCAACTTAGAATGAAGATTCTATCTATATTTAAAAAATGGCTTGAACAAGGGCTTTCAGCAGAATTTAGAAGTAATAAGTTACAGATCTCACATAAAAGGAACAAATGAGCTTCGTGAGCACTCATTCCAGTAACAGTTTAAAACCAAGCCTTTTTCTGGAGTCTATGAGCCCAGCATAACTGGAACTATATACAAACTATCATTTTTTTTTCTGTATTTGAAAATATCAGTCTCTTATGAACTGAACTTTAAGACAAAGACAACAGGATTTGTAAATTGGAGTTAATTTTTAAAATGATGCCTTTTACAAAGGAAATTACCCTATCCAGAGTACTCTACCCTACTCATTCCTACCTAGCATCCCCCAGGGAGGGGGACCTAGTGGACGGGAGTTCCCTGGATGCCAGGGAATTCTCATTAGCTCACTCTGGCATTTGGAACCAGACAGCTCCATTCACAAGCCAAAATCAACCTGCTGATCAATCATCATCAGCTCAAGCGGCTGTCTAAGCCAGGTCAATGGGGTCCACCTCCAGATGGATGCTTGCTAGGTGGAGCTGCCTTGGAGCTGCCCTGAAGAAGGACTTGTGTCCCTCAGCAGCCTTGTGCCCCTCTGAGACCCTAGCAGTCTTGGGGGGAGGAGGAGAGTTTCTGGTCAGTGGTGACCTGTCCCTTGCCTCAGTCAGTGTGCCAGGGGCTGACTCCCCATTAGGGTCTTCTGTGGGACGTGGCTTAGGTGATTTTGCCTTACCCTTTCCCGATCTACCTTCGGGCGGGTGGAGAGCCATTCTTGATTTAAAACGCCTCCATAAATATGTCATCTACAAAAAATTCAAGATGCACACCCTGCAATAAATTCTGGCAGTCATTAGGCAAGGCGACTTTCTCGCCTCAATTGACTTTTCGGAGGCTTACCTTCACATTCCAATCAATTCATCTCACCTCCGGTTTTGCCATCCAGGGGTGCATTACGAATATCTGGCGTTGCCCTTCGGCCTGTCTTCAGCACCTAGGGTGTTTACCAAGGTATTGGCCGCCTTGACCGCCCACCTGCGGGCTATCCCCGTGCATGTCCAGTGCTACCTGGATGACATTCTCATCCAGTCTTCCTCTCTGTCCCAGGCAGAGCAGGACACCCAGGTAGTCCTTAACTCTCTTGGGCACCACGGGTTCCTAGTCAACATGGGAAAAAGCCAATTGTCACCTTCTACCAGGATGACTCACTTGGGGGCCATCATTGACTCTCTGGAGTGCAGGGTGTACCTATCTCAGGAGTGGAGAGACAGCCTATCGGATTTAGTCCAGCGTATTCTGGCCCAACAAGGGTTCCCCTGAACCAGCTGTCCTCCCTCCTGGGGAAGATGATATCAGCCATTCACATCACTCCATGGGCTCACCTGCATTCCAGAGACCTCCAATGGTTTCTTCTCCCTTTCCAGAGATCCGGTCGCAGCGATTCCCCAGCCAGGGTCCACCTCCCAACAGGGGTCCGGAAATCCCTCAGATGGTGGTCTTCAGCCACTCTCACCAAAGGCACCGGCTTCCTGGAACCACGGAGGCTGACTCTGACCACGGATGCCAGCACCACAGGTTGAGGGGCCCACATTGAGTCCCAGGTTGCCCAGGGCACTTGGTCCAGTGCCGAGCAGAGCCTCCCCATCAACCTGTTAGAACTGAGGGCAGTCAGGTTGGCCCTAGCTCACTTCCAGGGCTGTCTGTCGGGCAGTCACATGCTTGTCTTGACAGACAATGTAACAACGAAGGCCCATATCAATTGCCAGGGTGGGACCATGTCCAAGGCCCTCATGGCCGAGGCAATGACACTGGGGCTCTGGGCAGAGCGGCATCTGCAGTCCATCGCAGCAGAACACATCTCCGGGGTGAGCAACACAACCGCAGACTGGCTCAGCCGGAACTCCATCGGCCTAGAGGTAGAGCTCTTGCCTCACAATCAGGAGGTTGTGAGTTCAATCCTAGGTAGAGGCAGATGTAGGGTCTCCTGCTTGGGCAGGGGGTTGGACTATATGACCTGTAAGGTCCCTTCCAACTCTGTTAATCTGACCCGGCGGAGTGGTCTCTTCATCTGGACATTTTCCAGCAGCTGGTCGGTCGGTTCGGTCTGCCAGTCATGGACCTCTTCGCCACCCTGGAGAATGCCAGGTTGCCCAGGTTCGTCACCAGGTTCCGGACACAGGGGGCAGCGGACACAGACACTCTTCAATGCAACTGGCTGCAAGGGCTACTATATGCATTCCCTCCCCTCCGCTTGATCCCCAAGGTCATCCAGAGGGTCCTGCAGCTGAGGGCGGAGGTGCTCCTTCTAGCTTCCCACTGGCCCAGATGGGCCTGGTTCGAGGACCTTATGTCCCTGTCCGTGTCACCTCCTTGGCGGATCCCGCCGACAGAGTGGTCTCTTGCCCAGGGGTCAGTCCACCATCCAGAGCTGTATTGGCTACAACTGACCGCCTGGCACTTGAGCTGCTCACTCTGAAGCACCGCCTGGTTCCGGACAATATTGCTCAAATCATGTTGGCCTCTAGGAGGACATTTACTGAACGTATTTATTCAGCCACGTGGAAGGCCTTCTGTCACTGGTGCGTGCAGGTGGGATATTCCCCTGTAGAACTGTCAATAATCAATGTCATTCAATTCCTGCGCCAGGGACTTGCCAAGGGTCTTTCCCCTAATACGCTCCGCTGCCAAGTGGCGGCACTATCCACTGTACTCTCCTGCCAAAACTTGGACTCCCTATCCAGTCACCTGCTCCTGAGACAGTTCCTGAAGGGGGCTACCAACCTGTGCCCTCCCGTAGTCCATAGGTTCCCAACCTGGGACCTATCTAAGGTATTAACTACTCTCACTGAGGGCCCATTTGAGCCTCTCTCTACGGCCTCTCTGCCCCACTTAACATACAAAGGAGTCTTTCTTGTGGCAGTGACTTCCGCACGCAGGATCTCAGAACTGGCCGCTCTGTCTGTGAGGGGGGACCTGTGCGTCTTTCACTCCGACAGGGTGGTCCTGTGCCTGGACCCCACCTTCGTCCCGAAGGTAAACACGTACTTTCACAAGGCGCAGGAGATCATTCTCCCCAGTTTCTACCAAACTCCACTCAATGACACTGAGCGTGTGTGGCACCTGCTGGACGTCAGGCGTGCCCTGGACATCTATTTGCAATGCACCTCTAGCTTCCGACGAACTGAGGCACTCTTTGTGTCCTTTCGCCCTTCTTCCATGGGCTCCAAAGCATCATCCTCCACGGTGGGCCGTTGGCTTCGCACGACCATCTCCTTGGCTTACGAACAAATGTCTTTGCCCCACCCACCCCCGGACTTACAGCGCACTCCACATGCAGCGCAGCCACCACTGCGGCTTGGAACGCCCGGGCCTCCATTGTGGAGGTTTGCCGTGCGGCCACATGGGCCTCCCCGACACCTTTCGTCTGGCACTATAAATTAGATGCCTATGCCTCAGAGGAGGCAGACTTTGGCCGGAGGGTGTTACACCAAGGTGTGGAAGGAATAGGTCAGTCTCAGCCTGCTTCAGGTGGCCCGCCCTAGGGACAAGGTACTTTGGTATGTCCCATTCTTGGAGGCTGGCTCCACCCACTATGGAGAAGGGACGTTGTTACTTACCTGATATGTCCTTTCTCATAGGGTGGAGCCAGCCTCCAAGTCCCTCCCTGTTCATGGGATTGGCTGGACTGCCCATATTCAACCACCTTTCATTCTGTAAATATGTTCATGCAATTTAGTGTCATTTTTCCTCTGTTTGCTCTTCCTTATTAAAAACGTTGGTTTAATGGGTAAGCACGTTTGAGTTTGACCTTCTTCCCTCCTAAAAAAGAGGGGGTGCCAAGGCAAGAGGGTTCTATTTATACTTTTGAAAACTCGGTCCTGATTGGCTAGAGGGCAGGTTTAACCCATTCTTGGAGGCTGGCTCCACCCTATGAGAAAGGACGTATCAGGTAAGTAACAACGTCCCTTCTGACTAGGGGTTTTTTGTGTTCGGTCATTTGTGAATAGGATGGGTGTTTTGGCTTTCATTTTATCATTCTTGCATACTGTTCCTTTTTATATCTGTTTTTCCATTTTGATTCTTCAAGTCATTTGAAATGCTTTTCCTAATGTAAAATACATTTATTTTATGTTATTTACATTTTCATTCATTTATTATAAATGTGCAATACTCGAATTTTTGCTATGATTGGAAAAAGCTTGCATCGTTTACAAACTAAAAACATGGTAATTTAGAAGCATCTGGTTTCAAGATTTATATCAGTGCTTAAATTCTGAAAGTACTGGCATTTTATAGCTCTTTGGAGAGAAGGCAGGATCTACATTAGCACTTGTTAGTGTAACTGTTAATGCATTGCTGAACAAAATGGACACTAAAAAACTAAAATAAATCTAAAAACTGAGACTAAACATATTTGTGATTTACTAAGAAAGGGAAAGAAATGGAATGATTTTATGTTTGTATTTTAAAGCAAATAAAGATGAAATTGCTTTGGGAGGCATTTTGGTCATGCTATTTACTTTAATCAAATACTGGTATTTCAAAAAAAAATCTGGATTTATTGTTTTCAGTCTTTTACCTATTGATAACTTTACTCTTCTTAAGAGCATGTCCCCATCTTCACTTTGATTTCACTGATTATATAATTGGACTAATATCTAGTGGAGTTTAATTGACAATGGAGGCATAATCCTTAGGCTTTAATATACAGTGTCTTAAGCTATAATTTTTAAATTAAAAATGTACTGAATAAAACAGAATTCTCAGTTTGATTTCCTCTATATTAGGCTACAATTCCCTCGTTAAGTGTGAGCATGTAACCCAATACTTTTCAAAGGAATCAGATGAAAGAAGATTATCAGGATATAGAGCAGTGATGGCGAACCTTTTTTGGTTCGCGTGCCAAAAGGGGGGGGGAATGCAGGGGATCACGTCTGTGCGTGCCCACACCCATAATTCCATGCACCCCCGCGCATGCGCGCATGACCCCCCCCCCGCTCCTAGCATGCAATGGCATGCCCATTTTTCGCTCTCTCCAGGCTCCAGAGCCTTTCTAGGAGCCTGGGAAGGGTGAAAACGGCCTTCCCCACCCCCTCTGGAGGCTGGAAACAGCCTGTTTCCTGACTTTCAGTGGGCCCAGAAGGCCCAAAAATCAGCCGGCCGGTGCGCACATGCGTGCCAGACCTGAGCTCGCGTGCCCACCGATATGGCTCCGCGTGCCACTTGTGGCACCCGTGCCATAGGTTCGCCATCACGGATATAGAGCAACTAACCAGAAGAATATAGCTTGTGGACAGTAACTATTACCAGACTTGCTGTATTTCATAAATCATCTTATACAGATAGTCCTCAACTTACAACAATTTGTTTAGTGACCATTCAAATTACAACAGCACTGAAAAATGTGACTTATGACCATTTTTCATAGGTACGCCTTTTGCAGCATCCCCATGATCACATGATCAAAATTCAGACGCTTGGCAAGTGGTTCATATTTATGACCTTTGCTTTGCCGCAGGGTCATATAACCGACTTTTGCGAGCGTCCGACAAGCAAAGTCAATAAGGAAGCCAGATTCACTTAACCAGGTTATCAACTGCACTGATTCACTTATCAACTGTGGCAAGAAAAGTCATAAAATGGGGAAAACTCAACAAATGTCTCAATTAACAAAAATTTTGGGTTCAATTGTGATAGTAAGTCAAGGACTATCTGTAGTTTGTTTGGGATGGGATGATGATGTTTTAATGTAGCTCTGTGGTTAATAAAAGTGAAGATTTAGGAAGCTGTGTAAATCCAACATACATCACTGTACCAGTTGTGTCTTATCTGAGAGCAATGATGTTATGAGGCAATAATCTTTTAATTTTGTTGGTCTTAATCTGGTCAGTAAAGCTAAACTTGAAGAAAAGTAAGGGCAAAAGATATGGTTTGTCATCACATTTGTGAGTTCAGTTAGAAGAATTTCAGCACAGATATTGAGTTAGTCTTGAAAATCAGAGAATGATAATAAACTATTGTGTTAACCTACACCACCCAAGTTCATATCCTTAAAGGATGTTGAAATTATCACTATCTAAATTTATGGTTAAAAATTATGAAAATTGCTGTATTACACGTTTTAAAAGAATGATTGGATAAGACTATAATAATATTATTAGGCACAGAAAAAAGAGCTAACGGAGAGGATAGACATTCAGATAGTTAAGAAAGTTAAATATTTAGGAATTCAACTAACAGTAAGGTATGTAACTATTAAGGAAGATAACTACTATAAACCATCACAACAAATGAAAACAGATTTGGAGAAGTGGAAAAATTTGCAACTGTCGTTGATGGGAAGAATAGCTACTATAAAAATGAATATCTTGCCGAGATTATTATATTTATTTCAAACAATACTGATAAAACTGGAAAAAATACATTGAAGGATTAAATAACACAATATTAAGATATAAGTGTATTTGGCAAAGGAAAAAAGCAAGGATAAGCTTGAAAATGTTGCAAGATTCTAAAAACGGTTTTGGCCTGCCAAATTGGGAATTGTACTATCAGGCTTCGGTGCTTACTTGGGTAAAAGAATGGATTGGTTTGAGGCACAAAAGATTATTGACTTTGGAGGGACATGATCTTCAATTGGGCTGGCATACTTTTTTATGGTATGGAAAAAACAAAATACATAAGTATCTCCAAAGACATTCCATTAGAAACATAGTATTAGTATGGAAGAAAATTTTAAAAAATCACTATTTTAAAATGCCAGTCTGGCTCTCCACAATAGAGTATTTGATTCATCCAAATGTTATTGATATGGAAAATATTACTAGATATAAAGACATTTTGAATGAAAGGGGGGAACTTAAAACTAAACAGGAACTGAGTGGTCAAGGGATTGATATAACATGGTGATCACAAGTGCAGATACAAT
Organism: Diadophis punctatus similis; assembly: GCA_023053685.1. Classification (NCBI taxonomy): domain Eukaryota; kingdom Metazoa; phylum Chordata; class Lepidosauria; order Squamata; family Dipsadidae; genus Diadophis; species Diadophis punctatus. Next base: position 26,629,055 of record JALIGW010000006.1, read on the forward strand.
CCCAATATGAGAAGGATGCTAAAATGTATGGTTTCTATAAAGAACTAACAGAATTATACCAGATACTAACAGGGACAGATGAAAAACTAACAAAGAAAATATATAGCTATTTGTTAAGTATCAATATGGAAGATGAACAAGTAAAAGAGACAATGATAGTATGGGCTAAAATTTTTGGCTATCCAATTGAGTTAGATAAATGGCAGAAACTATGGGATAGAAATTATAAATTAACGATGTCAACTGCATATAAAGAAAATCTTTATAAAATGTTTTATAGATGGCATTTTTCACCTTCAAGGTTAGCAAAGATATTTAAGGATATGTCTGCAAAATGTTGGAAATGCCATCAGACCTGGTTTGTACTATCATATGTGGTGGACATGCCCAAAAGCAAAAAAATACTGGACAAAAATACATACATGGCTGGAAAAAATGGTAAAACAACATATTGATTTGAAACCAGAATACAATAATTTTACTCCTATTCTCTAGCCAGGTATACTATCTACTCCAAACTTGATAGTACTCCGATTCTTCTCTCTCTTTCAACTCCGTAGTCAACCTATCCATTTCTGCACACTCAAGTACCTTTCTTATTATCATTGCCTCTGAAGGGATATTAGTCTGTTTCCAATTTTGAGCAAAGACGATTCTGGTTGCAGTTAATATATGTAATATTATATATTGAAAATTTTTTACCCATTTTCTCTTCTAAAATGCCCAATAAATTCTGGTCTTTTGTTCAGTAATTTCTTCCAACCATTCCCTTATTTTATGCCAATACTTCCTGGCTTTGGGGCAGGTCCACCACATATGGTAGAAAGTTCCTTGTTTATAACTACTGTATATCTCCAGCATTCGGGTGAACGGTTTGGAAACATTTTGGCCAATCTGGCTGGGGGTAAATGCCAAGGATAAAACATTTTGTAGAGGTTTTTCTTATAGGCTGCTGACATCATTAATTTATAATTTTTCTCCCATAATTTGTCCCAATGGTCTAATTCAATACTATATCCGAAATTTCTAGCCCAACTTATCGTCTCCTTCACAGTTTCTTCTTCCATTTTAAATCTTAGGAAGAGGTTATTTGCTTTGGTAATTATTCCCCCACCCGTCCCTAGCAATATTTTATCCAATTCCAGTTGTTTTCCATAGATGCCATACTGTTCTAAATCTTTTTTTGTATCTTGTCCTGATTTGGAGATAGGGTCACCAATCAATCTTTATTCCTTGATTTTTTTAGTTCCTGATCAGATTTTAATTCTCCTTATTCATCCAATAATTCTGTATATCTCACCACCTTGTTTAAATCTAATACGTTTGGGTAAATCATCGTCTCCATTGTTGACAGCCAAATTGGAATTTTCATGTAATGATTTTTCTTAATTTTTCCCCAGATGTTATCAAGGCATCTCTCACTAAGTGTCTCTGGAAATATGAGTGGGTTTTGTTTTTCCCCTCCCAGAGGAATGCGTGCCAACCGAGTTGGAGGTTGTGGCCCTCTAATGTTAATACCCTTTTATTGTTCAATTGAATCCAGTCTTTAAGCCACCTCATGGCTGCCACATGGTGATAAGGTTCCCAGTCAGGCCAAAAGAGGCCAAAAACCCCTTTATTTCTAGAATCTTGCAAAAGTTTGAGTTTTATTTGGGCTTTTTTCCCCAACCAAATAAATTTTGTTATTATTTTATTTAATTGTTCAAAAAAAATCCCTAGTTTTATTGGTATTGTTTGGAAGAGATACAAAAATTTAGGTAATATATTCATTTTTATTGTGGAAATTCTGCCAATTAATGATATTTGTAATTTCACCCAGTTGTACTTGTTGTAATAATTTATTGCAATTGTTCTCTTTTATCGCAGAACATTTCACTTTCTTGGCAGTTTGGATCTCCAATTTCTCTTCCAATTCCTCATTTTGCCTGTTAGTAAGATTCTTAGTGAGGCTTCTGGTTTCGGCTCTCGGCATCGTGGACGCTCCTCGTTGAGCGCCTTTCCGATTCCTTGCCAAAGCCACCAGAACAGCTATCTGGCGGCTTGGAAATCTCTGCCCTGGGTAAAGGGGGGAGATGAGAGCTTGACAGGTGGGGTAGAGCCCCCCTAGTGCCCTAGGAGCCATCTAGGGGCGCGAAGGGTGAGGGCTCCCCAGGCAGCCTGTCTCCTGCTCCGGGAATCCGGAAACCTCCGCCTTTGCGGAGCAAGATGCCGGGACCACCGCTGCTTCCAGAACGGGACTTATAACTATTTTACGGTTTAAAGAAGCAGACAGAGAGAAAAAGGAGCTCAGATGGGCAAGTATGGAATTTTTTCTTTTTCAACTCCTCTGCTAACTCTCACTTTGGAAAGGAAACAAAGTAACAGTCATTAAGCAACAATATGGCGTTTGAAGAAGCTGGGAGGAGAAGTGAAAGTGACTTTCGTTTTGCTAGTGACTTTTTCTCTTATGGAAACTTTTAACTTTGAAAACTGAATTTTCTCTCTCTGTCTCCCGATTTTGGATTAAAATAACAACTGATAACTTTTTAAAAATAAAAGACTATTTGCTTTTGGATCTGGAAAGAACTTTAATTAAAGATTTGGCTTTTTCCTTGCACTCCTCTGGAAATACTACAATGGCTTCAAAAGCTGGAAAGATTGTTTTGAACAAAAGAGCTGACTATCCCTCTGGGCATACTTCCAAAATGCAACTTATTACTGAGTTAACACCTTCACAGTCTTTGACACCTGAAAATTTACTAAGTACTTTAAAGATCATGAAAAATGAACTGATTATAGAATTTAACCAAAAACTTAATGATATAGAAAAAAAATGCAGGCTGCTTTAAAGAATATGGAACAACAACTTAGGACGGACGTGTTAGAGGTCTGCAAAGGATTAGCAACAAATATTGATGTTTTGGAGGAGTGTATTGAAACAAATAAACAAGCTTTGGCAACCTCGGTGGAATATATAAATAAAATTCAAGATGACATTGTAAATTTTGAAACAGAGGTGTTGATGACGCAGTTCAGAAGAATGGAATTTGCTATAAGGGTGAGAGGTCTGAAGGAGGGATTATATGATGATTTGAAAGGAAGAATGGTCGAGGCCTTGGAGCAGGTGTCTGGAATGTCTAAAGAGGAATTGGCTACACAAATTGATAAGATATATAGGGTCAACTCGTGGTATGCAAAACAAAAACATTTACCAAGGGATATTGTTATATATTTTACTACAAGAGCCTTACGGAACAGAATTATACAGGCGACGTTTAAGAATAACCTTCAGGTGAATGGCCAGGAACTTATGATTTGGAAAGAAATTCCCTTTAAAATGCTTAAAGCTAGAAAAGATTTTAATTTTTTGATTGATGAATTTAAAAGACTAAATTTACAATATGAATGGGAAGCACCAACAGGAGTAGCGGTGAAATTTTTGGGAAAAAGATACTGGCTGAATACGATAAAGAAAGCTACTGAATTTTATGTCAACGTTTTAAAGGCTGATATATCTAAAATTCCAGAAGAAAGACGTATGAAAGTAGAAGAGGAGGAGGAGGGAAAGCCATCTCTACCGGATCAAATTGTAACAGTTTTGAAGAATCAAAGTGAATGGCAGAGCCAGAAGGATGTGGAAAAGGAGATGGAGGATCGGGGACAGAGGGGAGGCGAGCTGATAAATTTAAAATCATCAAGATACCAAAAGATGCAACCATCAAGATATAAAGAGATGCAGTGTTGAAATGTATTGGATGGATGGAGATTAATATGATTGTATTTTTCCTTCTTTCTTCTTTCTTTACTTCTCTTTCTTTAACTTTTTTCTTTTAATATTTTTTTGAAGATTTGGAATCTTTAATTAAAATTATTAAGTTATAAAGTTATAAAGTATTATAATTAGACTTGAAAATTTGCTTCTAAGCAAAGGATTTGTTTCAAAGGAAGGATTTTCCTTTTTTTAGTTTTCTTTTTTCCCCCTCTATGTCCTTTTATTATTATTATTATTAATACTCTTTAAAGATTTAGAATTTTTTTTCGTTCTTTTTGGAGTTAATAAGTTGATGTATAATAATATTATGCCATTAATATTATGATGAAGTTTAAAGTTTTTCTATTTTGTATTTAGTTACTATCTATGTAATACTCATTCAAGCTTTATTTAATTTTGAGATTATTACTACCATTAATACTTTTTAATGATTTAGAACTTTTTGGAAGTTAATAACTTGATGTATGGTAATATTATGCTATTAATATTATGATGAAGTTTAAGATTTTTGTAATTTATATTTAGTTATTATTTATGTAATACTCATCTAAGTTTTATTTAATTCTGAGTAAATGTTGTTTAAGGTAGATGATTGAAAGGAGGAGAAGGGAATTTTTCTTTTTCCTTGGCATTTTTTTCTTTTTACTTTATCTTTGCTTTTCTTGTATTTTCTTGTATTTTTATTTTTTATTTTTTTATTATTACTTTATATACAGATGATAAAAAAGAAAGAGGTTTAATGATGTAATTATCAATGTACAATTTGGAGTTGAAGTTTTCTTTTTTAATTTAATTTAAATTTATCTTATTGATATTATGCCCTGTATTCTCTCTGGGAAGTCCGGGGGGGGAGGGGGGAGGGAAGTGGGGGGAGGGGGGAGAAAAATAAAAAATGTTTGTACTATGTACTAATAAAACTTTTTGAATAAAAAAAAAGATTCTTAGTATTTTAGTTTTTTCTTTATTTATTTTAAGCCCTGCTACTTTGCTGAATTCTTCTATTTCCTGTAATATGGTTCCCGTCTCTAGAGGATCTTGTATGATAAAGGCCAAATCGTCTTCAAAGACTTGTACTTCGTATTCTTCCTTTTTAATTCTCAATCCTTTTATTTCCTGCTTTTGCCTAATTTGTATCAATAATGTTTCCAATGATAAAATAAATAAAAGGGGGGATAGGGGACATCCCTGTCTTACCCCTTTGGTTATACTAAAGTCCTCTGTTGTTTCCCAATTTAATATTATTTTTGCCAATTGGTTGGAGTAAATCGCCCTAATCATTCCCGTAAATTTCCCCCCAAAATTCATAATATTTAATTGGTTAGTAAGAAAATTCCAATTTAGATTATCAAAAGGTTTTTGAGCATCTACAAATATCTTTCGAATGTGATTCCAGCTATTAACAGCCATAGTGCTATTTATCTTTATTATGTTCTTTTAAACTTAGAAGAAATATTTAACCTCTAGATTTTAATATTGATTCCATGTTACCTCAACTCCCTAGCATGCATTTTATAGTTTTTTTTTAATTTTCTTATCAAGACTAATTTTTCTCCCCCCCCATATAATATTGTTGTCCCAGTAATCTCAACAAGAAACTGATTGATTGATTGATTGATTGAATGAATGAATAATATCTATGCACAAGAAGCATATATCATTGGAACCGTGGACATTTCAAAATCAGGAGAGATATAAAATTATTTGGGGACAATCTTTTTTAGAGGGAACAGCCCAGAACAGGTAAGAAAAAATGGATAAATCCAGTCAATATGGAATGCTGGGATGGCATAAAAATATAATTATGGTCAAATCCTGTGATGTGTCTATATCTTCAAAGATCAAAGCCACAGTATTTCCTGTGACACTCTATGGAAGTGAAAATTGGACTTTAAAGAAGCAGGATAGGAAGAGTATTGACAACTTTGAACTTTGGTATTGGAGGAAGACACCTGAGAATACTGTGGACAGCCAAGAAAACAAATTGAATGGATGGATAGAGGGAGGGAGAGAGGGAGGGATCATTAAACAAATAAACCAAGAGTTCTCACTTGAGATACAAATGACCAGGCTCAAATTGTCCTGCTTCAGACACATTATGCAAACTCCCAACTCTCTAGAAAAGGCTCTAATCAGTGGTGGGTTCCTACCGGTGCGGTCCACTCTATAGCACCGGTAGCGGCCCGCTGGTGACATCACAGTACCGGTGCGGTCGGTTGCCAGTGCCTGGGCACTGCCATTTTTTCAAAAAAAAAATTTAAACTTTTTTAAAAAAATTTCTTTTGCGCATGCCCAGAAGCCGAGCTTCCAGCACTGTGCATGCGCTGCCTTCCTACCCCACAGTGAGTCCAAGCAGGGGAGGATGGCTGAGGGAGCGCGTGAGATGCTGAAAGAACAGGCGGCAGGAGCTATCTCCATTCCCCTCCCTTCAGCAGTCCGAGAAGCCACGAACACCTGATGATGATCCTAGGCATTTTCGCACGTTTGAGGCTTCTCGAGCTGCTGAGGGGAGGGGGAATGGGTGGCAGGAGCCTAGGATCATCAAATGGGGAGAAGCATTCAGGCCAGACGGAGCCTCCTAGAAGAACCGCTGTCGCGGTTTTGCTGCTCCCGCTGCAGGGGGCTGCGTTGCAGGTGGGCAATGCTTCTCCGGCCGCTGCCAAGCTCCCAAGGCCATGCCCACCCGGTCACATGGCTGGCAAGCCACACCCACAAAATAAGCCACGCCCACAGAGTGGTAGTAAAAAAATTAGGAACCCGCCCCTGGCTCTAATGCTGGGAAAGATGGAAGGAAAGAAGATGACCAGTAGCAACATGGTTAAGAGTGCATTGTTAGGAAACTTAAAAGAACAAGTGTGGTCTACTTATGGGGTTGGTAGGAGTTGGAAATGACTTGATGGTACATAACCAATAGAACGGTAAGTAGAATGGTTTTCCTGTTTGAACAGCAATTCAGTTTAAAACATTTTTGTGGTAGACTCACCTTCGCTTTAATATTGTAATAAAAATAATGCTGACTGCACATACTAAACCTACCACTAGGTGGCAATGAAGTAACGTTAACAACAGTTAAAAGTATTAGACTCTGAAGGACAAGATCAAGTGAAACCGAGATCATTTAAATACAAAGCTCTTGCTTAATTTATTCCTTGGCAGTCAGTTAAGGGTGAACTTTTTCTATTATGCACTTAGCAAATTCAGTAGTTTGAGTAGCCCCTCAGATCAAACTGCAATCAATGAGCTACAATGGCAAGGTGGAAGGCACTTGATTTCAGGAAGAAATCTTGTTAGAGGAGCCTGGAAAGCAAGATGAACATTCTTGCCAATACGCAAATTACCTGCGCTGTAGCTCCAGAAGAAATACTGAAAATATTTTTTTTCTGGAGCAGTAAGTATCTGAGATCATTAACAAATGTGTTAGTAAAGAGCGACACATGCTCCATAGCAGTGTAGGAGATGGACCAATGTCACAGATTGTGGATTGTAGTGCAGGATTCCAAGAGTCCCAAATTAATCTTCGGAGGCATTTAGCTTTAAGCAAGAGTGAATTTTTAAGAGTATACAGTATCTGTCACAGGTGATACTTTTCCTAACACTTTCCCATCATTTACATGGGGACTTTTCATTTGCATAATTTTTGCACTTTGATGTTTACCTTAGTTCAGTGTTACACTTCTTACATAAATAAATAATGCAGGCATAATTAGTGACAGTTTTTCCTGAAATATGGAGAACTTTTGCAATTAGCATAGATAGACCTGAGCAACATATACTCATATTTGATATAAGAAAGCTTCTAATATTAAAAGCACAAAGACAAGTTCAATTAACAGGAGAAAACATTACTCATATAGTCTTTAAGAGAGCCAGTTTAGTGCAATGGTTAAGGCATCAGGCTAGAAACTGGGAGTCCATAAGTTCTAGTCCCCTTCTTAGGCAAAAAGCCAGCTGGATGATCTTGGGCTAGTCACATTCTCTCAGCTGTAGGAAGGAGGCATAGAAAAGCACTTCTGAAAAACCTTGCCAAAAAACCCTGCCAGGACTTGTTCAGACAATGTTTGAGAAATGGACACGATTGAACAGGAAAAATGAACATCTTTAGAGTGGTCTACCTTTTTGTTAGATTTGTGAGAGGTGGATCCAGAGCAGAGGTCTTCAAACTTGGCAACTTTAAGACTTGTGGACTTCAACTCCCAGAATTCTCCAGCCAGCTATGCTGGCTGGAGAATTCTGGGAGTTGAAGTCCACAAGTCTTAAAGTTGCTAAGTTTGAAGACCTCTGATCCAGAGTGTTATTTTATTCAGCAAAACAGATTGTGCAAACTTTAGTCCAACATATCATGCAAGTCTTGCATTTTATCTACACTACTTTAAGAAAAAGACAAAAATGTTTTACTGAATGAATGCAGTTGTGAATTTTATGCAGATTTGCTGGTGAAATTGTTTATAATAGTTATTAAATATAAAGTAAAAAGGTAAAAAATAGAATCAATCATGTCAGACTAAAGGGTGAGCTGTTAAAGTTTTAAAAAGCATATTTGTGAAACTCAATGAGTCAGTGAAACCCAGCTTTGTGTCCTATGATAAGCCAGTAGCAATAAAATTTATAGCTTCCACATTGGCACCTTTTCAACTGTTGAACAACAATCATACCTAATTATTATGCTGTGTTTTGATGCTTGTTTCAAAGTATCATTGGTACGTAACATATGATGTGACTCATATTGTAAGAGTTTTAATTGGTTGTAATGGAATAATTGCCTGTCAGAGAAAGGGCACATATAGTTACTGGTACTTTCAAAATGTATTCCTTAGTTAACTATAAATTAAAGAGATGACAAAAGATTTATTCATACCCAAACTAGTCTTGAGAAATATTTCAAAATCTTGAGAAACTATGATTTCTAGCTAGCTATGGATCTTCCCATCTCCTTATAAAAAAGTATGTTACTCAAATCACAGTGCAGTCATGCATACATCTTTAAAAACTGTAGGAGGAGGAAGGATTATTAAATATGTTTCTGCCTTGAATTATTTATAAAAGTAATAAAGGTAGCATAAGAATATTTAATAAATAAAATCAATCAGTCAATAAACATATGTTCATGAATTCTCTTCCCTTTTTTGCTTAAAGAAGGCTATGCACACCCAATATAGATACTGGTTATTTGTCTATTGGATTACATCGTGCCATATAGTAAAACATCCACAGAATAAAAATAAAAGTAAAATAAAAGTAAAATAAAAAGAACAAACCAATATGTAGTATACACAAAACCTGTGCTAGAACATTATGTTCCTGTTTGTTTGCACTTATTTAATTAGTATGTTCATGTACAGCTACTTGCCGCAATACCACTTTATAGTAGAAGTTATCATCTAGCCCAGGGGTCTTTGCTGGCTGAGGAATTCTGGGAGTTGAAGTCCACAAGTCTTAAAGGTTGGAGACCCCTGATCTAGCCAGTTCTTGTGGAAAAAAAATTCACAAATTTTATTTTTTCCTTGTAAGTACTAATTGGACAAGGACAATGATCTGGCATCCTCCTTAGTCTGTGACTGGGAATCAGCTGGCCACAAAGGACAGGTTATCTCTCTGATTGGTCTTTAACAGGATGTAGCAGGAAGTATGCTTAGAAAGGAAAAGAGGAATTGGCATTAAAGACTGACATATATTTGCTGATGTTTTCTTTTCATGCAAGGGTAAACTGTATACTATTTACTTTAACAGTGCACATTTTGATATTTTGGTGGTAATATTTGCTGTAGTGTATCTGCTAAAGCTTGCACTTATGTAGGAAGTCAATCAACAGAGTTCAGTTGATGCCCTTCAGTTGATGGGTTTAAGTCCAACTAAATAGGCCTAATGTCTTTTTAAATGGCACGAGACAAAGAAAGTTTGTTACAACTCATTGAAATAACTATTCCTCTGGCATTCATTTAATCTGCATGTCCAGCTGACATTTACACCCAAATACTCAGGAGATTCAATTAAGATAAGTAAGTTTCCTGTTTGTGAAATACAAGTTACTTCATTTTCCTGAGTGATTTTAAAGAGAGAGAAAAGCCGTCTCCCTTCAGTATTCTGTGCTTGGAAGATAAACACAGAGCAGGAAAGAACAAAGTTCAGTTCTTTGTAACAGGCAATGGCCAGCATGTGATTTCGTCTTATATATTAAATTGTTGATGAATAGACTTAACAGAAAGCTAAATCAGTAGGAAATGTGGGCCAAGATCCAATGAATTCAGAAGCAGTTCCATGACGCCAAGCTAGATTAACCCTTGCTCTTTCTCAAACAAACAAAAACAAAAATTACCACTGTTTATGTTGCACGGTAATTTTTTAAAACAAGATATTTTAATCTGAATTGCAAGATGAACACTTTCAATTGTCAAAATATGCATGCAAAAAGTCAGTTTGGGAAATGCACAAGAGAGTTTTAAAAAAATCAAATTTTAGTAGACTACAACAAGGCTGTGGGTGAGCCCATGTTGCTTATTTGAGCTTTGTGGAAATTGAGAAAAAATGCTGTTCATTGTTGCAACAATGTGTCTAGGCTTAGTAGATATGGGCACACAAACTGAAGTTTAATTTCAGGATCAATTTGATTTTCCGACAAAGGGTCAATTGACCTTAAGCAGATTTCCATGGTACTACTAAACTTATATTACACTTCTAAATTTTGAATGGCAGCTGGGAAAAGATGCTTGGCTCTCTCCCATTAGACTGAGATTATAATTGGTTCTTGAAATACTCAAATAGCTCTTAGAATGTCATGTGACTTTCTGGACTCATTCAACTCATTCAACATAAGATTCAAATTCAATACTTGTAGGATTACTCCCCCCCCCACACACACTTAAAAACAACTGTTTTGGAAACAATTTTCTACCGCGCCACTCTCCACAGTACTGCAAAATTAAAATGAAAACAATGACAATTTGACTGGAAAATTGTGCGTCTTTTGCAGTTTGGCCAAACTGTCTACATCAGGTGGTTCATAAACCTGATATAAGCTCCAGGTTTCTGCTAGAAAGTTTTTAATTTATTAAAAATCAATATATTGTATATAGGATACTACTCAGGGACGGGTTCCTAATTTTTTTACTACCACTCTGTGGGCATGGCTTATTTTGTGGGTGTGGCTTGTCAGCCATGTGACCGGGTGGGCATGGCTTGCCGGTCATATATTAGTTATTTCAGAAAGATGTTACTACTATTTTTGCTATTTTATACCTTACCTGAAATGCTTTGCATACAAAGTGCGTGTTACACCATGGCAACACAGCAACCTTTATATGCAGAAAATGCTATAGTTAAAAGACAAGCAAGTCTCATACAGCATTTTTGGTTTCAGTCATGGATTCCTTAGACGAAAATATTGAGGACTGTTAAAAGAACAGTATCTTTTAACAGTCTTCAATGTTTTTGTCTAAAGAATAACAGTATAAAACTGTATAAAATTAACAGTATAAAAGGTTAAGCTTTCGGAAAACGACCACTTTGGGAAGCTTTAGGCAAAAGCGAAGGAAAAGTGTCAAATGCGAGCTTCTTCTTATTTTCAAGTGAAGGGACAGGGAAAGACTTAATTCTCAGGTTTCTGGGCATGCGCAGAAGAAATTTTTTTAAAAAAATTAATTTTTTTTAAAAAAATGGCAGCGCCCAGGCACCGGCAACCGACCGCACCGGTATTGTGACATCACCAGCGGGCCGCTACCGGTACTATAGAGTGGACCGCACCAGTAGGAACCCACCACTGATACTACTGTTGCACAAAATAAAGGACTTATAAATATACTTTCCAAATAAATACTAGGTAATAACATTAGTTGGTAGCAGAAAGAAATTCTAAGCTTGCTTTGCAAACATAGAGCAGCCTCTGTTCTGAGTAATTCATGACCTGTTGAAGTAATTCAATGATGGTACAGATATCAAATAAATGAATAAAAATGATATGTATGATTGGAAAGAAAACTTTGAGTCTAATGTTCCACATTATTTTAAATGTGGTCTAAATAAGATTATGAAGAAGAGAATCTGCAAGAAAAGAAGAAAAGAGAATCCATATGAATCTCTCAGAATTAAAATTGAATAAATGTCCGTTTCCATAGGTTTTTGTTTTGAAAAGGTTCTTGATAAATGGACAAGTTATAGAAGAAACGTTTGGTGTAAAATAGATCAAAAACACCCTTATAGATAGATAGAAGATAGAATTCTTTATTGGCCAAGTGTGATTGGACACACAAGCAATTTGTCTTTGGTGCATATGCTCTCAGTGAACATAAAAGAAAATATACATTTGTCAGGAATCATGAGGTACAACAACACTTAATGATTGTCATAGGGTTCAAATAAGCAATCAGGAAACAATCGATATTAATATAAATTGTAAGGATACAAGCAACAAGTTACAGTCATACATTCATAAATGGGAGGAGATGGGTGATAGGAACGATGAGAAAAACTAATAGTAATAGTAATGCAGCCTTAGTGAATAGTTTGACAGTGGTGAGGGAATTATTTGTTTAGCAGAGTGATCATTTTAAAATAATACATTAAACACTTATAATTTGAAGTGTCATATTTTCTGGGTACTTCAGAGACTAGTTGGAGTTTAGCATGAAAGATAGAAAAAACGAAAATGGTAAGGTCTGCTATAATTCATGAGCTGATTTAAACCAATTATTTCAAACTAATTTAAAGTTGTAGATGAAGGCACAGTGTAGCAGCTTAGACCAGATACCTGATTTCCACATCATACTCTGGGTCTAAATGATCTTCTAAACCAGGGGTGTCAAAGTGGCGGCCCGCAGGCCGGATGTGTCAGGCATAGGCCACGCCCACCCCAGCTCTGCAAATGGGAAAAACATCGTGAAACATCATGTGACAGCAACGTGACGCAGTGAGTTTGACAACCGTGCTCTAAACAATGTTTCTCAACCTTGGCAACTTTAAGATGTTAACAGAGTGGTCATGCCTGGAATACTTTACCTGACTCTGTAGTTTCTTCCCCAAACCCCCAAAACTTTAACCTTACACTGTCTACCGTTGACCTCACCGCATTCCTAAGAGGTCTGTAAGGGGCGTGCATAAGCGCACCAGCGTGCCTACCATCCCTGTCCTAATGTACCCATGTATTCGTAAAATATCATGTACTCAAAACAATGCTTATACATCTTATGTATTCACAATTATGATTATACTTTGTCTGTAATCATATATAGGCTTGACAAAATAAATAAATAAAATAAAATAAATATATGTGTGGACTTCAACTTCTAGAATTCCCCAGCCAGCCATGAATTGCCCATGTTGGATGAGGAATTCTGGAAATTGAAGTCCACACATCTTAAAGTTGTCAAAGTTGAGAAACACTGTTCTACAGTGTGACAGATGATGGAGGACTGGATGAATTGACTTAGGCATACTCAATTTCCATAGAACTGATAATGCTCATTACAACCTTTTTTAAAAGGGAAAAGTAATAGAGAGTGCCATGGAAGAAAGAGGAGAGATCCAAACATTGATAACTGAGCATTAACATAACTATTAATAATCATGTTATTTTTATTATTTTAGAAATAGACATTCTTCTCCATAACAAAATGGAGTCAATTCCATAACGAACATGTCTGATTATTGAATGATAGTGGCAACACTGGAGAAATATAAAGCCATTAAGTCCAACAACATCATTATGTACCTGTACTATGGTTAGTGGAATATTGGTTTTCTTTTAAGAATTGTGAATTGATACCATCCCTTTGACATTGTTGTCTTCTGCTTCTGTCTGTAATTATCGCCCTTTTTTGTTGTTTTCAAAGAATGTAGCTAAATAGCTCTATATTGTATCTCAACAGAGTATTTTGTCTTTAGTGTTTTGGGCAGCATTTGAATTTTAGGGAAAGGTCAAGGCTTCATTGTGTGATATGTTAAATATATACTTAATTTGAGATACTATCAGATTGTTCTGTAAGTGACAACGCAAGCTCAATTTCTTTTCATTTTGTTAACTGGATGCATGCCAGCCTATTTAGTTTGCAGAATACTTGCTACTTAGGAATCCCAGAAAGCATTTCTTTTCATTAGTGTATTGTTAAGGAATGAATTGTTAAGGAATGGTAATCCATTCTAGTTACAGAAGGCTACAAGGTTTAAAACTCATTCCAGATCTTTGATATACAGTAACATCCTATAGACATTATGAGTACATAATAATGCTGTTAATTAAATTATTTTCCCATTTTGGGATGAGTTGTAAAGAAAGCCCTTATGATTATAGACTACTCTGTGACATCTGTATACACAATATATACACAAATATAAATGAGACAGAGAAAAACAACACAGGAGACAGAAAAGGAAAAAAGCAGCTCACAAATTAGCTAGGATAGTTTCTGTTAGTAAGGCATTTGAGCAAGAATTCTGACTATCCAGATGCTAATAGAAGGGCATCATTCAATTTGCCTGTTAGGTAAGTATTGGGAGTAGATGCAATTATCTCTAATGGTTTGAATCATTCTGGTGTTTCAATATTTCATTCCAGGATGGAACGATACTGGTGTCTCCTGTGCAACCTTTTAAGGTTCTTTTTGTTTTTATATGACACAGTGTGTTACTTACTACATCTAATCCCAGTAGTGATATAATCATTAGCAATTTTCTTTCCATGAGATCAACACAAGTATGCAGATAGAGAGAATTAATTTTCATGTATGTCCTCTAATTTTATTAACTTTAGGTTAAGTTTTTCCATCCATTGCCTGATCTGTGATAAAGCTGATTTAAAGTTGCTCTACTTTTCTCATGGGTGGGCAAATCAAGAAATAGCAAGTTTGTTCATTTTCTCTAGTATTTGGCTTTTACTTTATTTCCCAGATCTTTATCTATTTCTAGTACAAATTTCCACCATGGGAGGGGCAGAGCTGGTCCCTCCCTAGAGATGAGATATAATTAGATACCTGTGTAGTATACTATAGGATCACCTGACTTCCATTTAGGAGTCAATCTGATGCCTAAAATTGAAATGGTAATTACATTATGGGTATTAATTTATAATGCAGAAGAGAGTACATCATAAACATGTTTTAAAAAATAGCAGTAAATATGAACTGGTATGAGAGTGGCTTAGATTGTTTCAGGAGTTTTACAAAAATTAAGAGTCGCTTAAATAAAGTGCTGCTGACTAATAAACCTGTTCCTAATCATTTATTGAGATGAACCGATCCAGTGATCAGATGACACTGCAGCTGAAGGCTATCATACATTCCAAACTGTCTTTGATCTTTTTGACAGATGGAAAAATGATTTCAGTGGAGAGTTGCTACTTTATGAATCAAGAACATAGTGCTCTGTTGCCTCCCATTATCAGCTTTTGGCTTGGTAAAGGAATACAAATGTAAGAATCTCAGCCTACCTATAACTTTAAGAGACCAGAGGCTTTTCCCCTGCCAGCACAGAAGCCTTCCTTTCCAGCAGCGGGTTGCTCTCTTACCGGTGCCGGTGCGCTGCGGGCGCATCTCCATGCTTCGGGTGTGGGCGTGCTTGCTGCGGGCGTGCTCACTATGTGCGCGCGCCCCTTGTGTGATTTTGCTTCTGCACATGCGTGGAAGCAAAATCACGCCAAAATCTCGTGAGGGGACGCGTGAGAGAGAGAGATTTTGGCACGATTTTGCTTCCGCACATGCGCAAAAGCAAAATCTTGGTGAAATCTCTCTCTCTCGCGCATCCCCTTGTGAGATTTTGGCGTGATTTTGCTTCTGCACATGCGCAGAAGCAAAATCGACCCAAAATCACCGGAAAAAAATGGAGACAAGCGCGGTGGACCGGCAGAGAGGGCTCCGGAGCGGTCGCGCACAAATTGCGCAATCGGCCGCTCCCTACCGGAGCAGCCCACTGGCCAGCTCCGGAAGGAACCCACATCTGTTCCTTTCCTTGTAATAGCATGTGTGGTATGTCTGGGAAGGCAAGTAAAGGTAGTTATTTACACCAGTATTTTCAGTGACCGGTAGTTCCTTATGTTTAAGAATAGACTAAAAGAGACAGCACACTGATGGCAGAAATACAGTAGAAAAAGAACAGAATATGTCTGTCCTCATGACTGAATCTGACAATCAGGAGTGTCTATAGTGTAATAAAAAAAGTCAAGACAATGGCCACAATGGTACAATTGAGGCTCTGCCAATTATTATTATTATTTGGTGTGAGTGTGTGTGTCACATAAAATTGATGCATACTCTAATCCTCTGATGGTGAACCTATGGCATGTGTGCCAGATGTGGCATGCAGAGCCCTCTCTGTGGGCATGTGTGCTGTTGCCAATTGCTCTTCCGGGTTCCATTGTGCGCATGCACACCGCTCAGCTGCTCTCTTCTGAGTTCCAGTGCATGCATGCACACCAGCCAGCTGGTCTTTGTGGGAAGACCAGCCGGCCGGCATGCATGCGTGCGCTAGAACCCAGAAGAGAGCAGCTGGCCAGTGAGCATGTACCAGCTGTCCGGCGCACATGCTCATGATGGAATCCAGAAGAGCAGCTGGCCACCGCGCACATGTGCACTGGCCAGCTGCTCTCTTCCGGGTTCGGCGCTCCAGCGCGCTCCAGTTTCGGCACTCGGTGCCGAAAATGTTAACTATCACTACTCTAATCCGTGGTTGTCCAACCTTTTGGCTGTGCATTGCTGCATTGATTAAGCGGAACTGTATTTTATATGCCACATATAAAATACATAATATATTTAATGTATACAAATAACAAACAATTTTTAATTCCTCGCTCTTGTGTGCAGGGCAGCCCATTCGGAAAGAAAACGCGAGATGTTTTCTTTCAGAATGGGCTGCCCTGCACCCAAGAGCGTGGAATGCGACAGAGTTACAAGTGCTAGGTACTGAGCGCGGCACAGCGACGAGGGAAGCCGACCGCTCCCGAAGCTGCTTGGGCGAGCGCTCGCAGACCACATTACTAGCTGTCTGGTCCACATGATGCCCATGGGCCATACGTGGACATTATGCCCAGTTTCTGACCAGTTAAATAAAATAATCAGAAATCAGGAATTTTACTTAAGCTAGACTCATAGTTTGGATGTATTCCTGAATTCAGACATGAATATGGATGATGAATCTTCCTGCTGGTTTATGGTATATTTGGTCTCTCTTCTGTGCCAAATACTCTATTCTTGAAGATACCAGTAATTGCTCTCTGAATAAATTACCCTCAAGGCTTAGCAGGTTAGATCAGTGGTTCCCAAAGTGGGCGGTACCGCCCCCGGGTAGGGGGCAGTGAGAGGCAAGGGTGGTGACAGGGGGGCGGTGAGAGGGGCCAGGGGGCGGTAGGTGGTTTGCCATGCTTTTGCACTTGAAGCTCCCTCGCGTTCCTCGCTCTTGTGTGCAGGGCAGCCCATTCGGAAAGAAAACGGGAAGGCCCTGCTGCGGAACCTGCATGTGCACGGACTTTCCTGCCCAGCATCCTCGTCGCCTAGCAACCCGGTGCATACAATTAGGCGGGCTCACCTCTGGCATGGCACACCCGCGGATTTCAGCCCAGCTGCCTCCTGACATCGACCCCACCAAGGCGCCTGTGGCCTTCGGCCACCGAGGCCTCCCCAAGCTCAATGAAGAGCTGCAGCACCTTGAGCTGCTGACGCGGCAGCCGGCCTTGATGGCACTCTGCGACCTGGTGCACGACCCGGAGAACGCTTACCAAGCCATCGGCCTGGGTGAGCGGCGGCAGTGGCCTGGCCACGGCTGGCGGGAGGGAAGGGAAGGGAGGGAAGAAGAAAAGAAAAAGGAAAGAAAGAGAGGGAGGGAGGAAGACAGAAAGAAAAAATGAGAAAGAACGATGGTAGGTAGGAAGGAAGATAGACATAAAAAGAAAGGAGGGAGGGAAGAAGGAAAGAAAGAAAAAGAAAGAAAGAAAGATGGTAGGAAGGAAGGAAGACAGACAGAAAAAGAAAGGAGGGAGAGAAGGGAAGGGAGGGAAGAAAGAAAGAAAAAGGGAGGGAGGAAGACAGAAAGAAGGAAAGATGGTAGGAAGGAAGAAAGACAGACAGAAAAAGAAAGGAGGGAGGGAAGGGAAGGGAGGGAAGAAGGAAAGAAAAAAAGAAAGAGTGTGGGACAAAGAAAGAAAGAAAGATGGTAGGAAGGAAGGAAGACAGAAAAAAAGATGGTAGAGAGGAAGGAAGACAGACAGAAAGAAAGAAAAGAAAGAAAAAGAAAGATGGTAAGAAGAAAGACAGAAAGAAAAAGAAAGAAAGAAGGGGGAAGGTAGAGAAGAAAGAAAGAACGAAAGAAAGACTTATGACCACAATTGAGCCTAACATTTTGGTTGCTAAGCAAGAGCGTTGTTAAGTGAGTTTCACCCCTCTTTACAAGTTGGCCACGCCCACCCGGTCACCTGACCACTAAGCCACGGCCATCTGAGGGGGTGGGGTGGGGGTGGTGAGGATGGAGTTTGTAGCACCAAGGGGGCGGTGGACTGAAAAAGTTTGGGAACCACTGGGTTAGGTGATGGTTTGGATATCAGGCAGGTATTTGCATATTTATGCAGTTCTATGGAAGCAACTTCCTTAATCAGTGGAATAAATATATACAATTACCATAGTTTTTCACCCCTCTATCGTCACCTAAAAGTTTCTCATACTTGGCAGCCTTCCAGTTATCTGGAAGACTTCTGGGTATCTGCCTATGTTGTCTTTCATTGGATTCTTCAGCCAAGGTGTTAAAATAATAAACAGGTAACACAGCAGTATGTGTATAAGAGAGAAAGAGACAATCTGCAAGTTTTTTAAAGGACTTATTTACAAACAAATGGCACCCTGTATCTCAGCAGCCCCCAACCTTTCTGGCTCTGTGGATTGGCGGCTGCAGCGGGGGTGGGTGGGTAAGAGTGGATGGTTTCAAAATGTAACAAAAATGAAAAAATGTGTACTTAGAGTGTAAATAGATGTATAAGTGTTGTATATATTGCATAAAAGAGTAAAATGTTATAAGAAGATACTGTATATGTATAAAACAACAGGCCTTAAAATGGATAACATGGAATTAGGAAGCAATTCCGATAACGGAAAGCTGTAATAGTGGAATTGTGATTTTAAATGTGAAAAATGTTGAATAAAAAGTATTTTTTTAAAAAAGTGGATGGTTTCACATTGTATATGAGTCTGATTCTGATGAGTATTATTGTAATGCATATAGCAATAAAATGCCACTTCTGAATATTAGGCTGAGATTGATTTATGTATTATGAATTAATGTAAATGTGCTCTGTTAAAAATATAATTTTCAAAATATTTTCCAAACTGCTATTGGAGTTGACAACCTTGTTTCACAGTTCTTTAGATTTTGTCCATTATTAATCTGGAATTAATAATGTAAATGTAACAGCCAGTTTGGTGTAGTGGTTAAGGCATCAGACCAGAAACTGGGAGACCATGAATTCTAGCCCCCATCCCCACCCTTTAGGCATGAAACTAGCAGAGTAACCTTGAGCCAGTCACTCTCTCTCAGGTCTTGAAAGAAAGCAATGGCAAGCCACATCAAAAAATCTTGCCAAGAAATGTGCAGGGGCTAGTCTAGTGATCAGAAGTAAAAACTAACTTGAAGCCACAAAAATAAGTAAAAATATTTGTAATTTAACATTGTATTCCAAATATTTCAAATTTTGTGTTATGATATTGTACCTAAAAGTACAATATTCTGCCAGCGGAAATCACTCACTCTCACCGAAAAAGCTTTTGTTCGTTTATTTTTCTAGTGCAAGTATATTTGGTGAGAAAGGTGAACCAAATTATGATTTCTATTTTAATGTAACTAGATAACAACCTTACATTTAGCATAATGATTGAGCGAATATTATTTGGCAGATTCAAATTAAATAACTACAATATATACTGTTAAATATGTCTGTACAAGTGGGGAAAAAAGACTTGGCAAAATTCATTACAAAGATAAAATTATTTAATTTGAATGAAATCTTAAATATGCAATCCTGTACTATGTAAATCAGATCCTGAAATTCTGTCATGCTGCTTGGATTAATTTATGAATAACAGAGTGTGTAATGTTATTTCTCTTATCTTAAATCTATAAAAACTCTAAACTAATTAAGCCATCACTTGTTAAACATCACATTTATAACTGTACTTTTCACAATTAAAATTATATAGTATATTTTTACAGCATTTGAAATATTAATTGATGAAAATATAAGTAATTTCTAATATCAAAAATCCTTCACATATTGGCAGAAGTTTTCATATTGAAATAAAGTGTTAACATTACCAAGATTTTCTTGTAACAATTTAGTATTTGAAAGTTTAGGGAAGGAAATATTATAAATTATTCCAGGAAAAAATAGTGAGGTTTATTTTTATGGCGTTGTACAATATTCATGAAAAGTAATTCCTTGTTTTGTAATCTTCATAATTTCTCCATTTAATGAATCATCTTCAAGGATTTTTATCAGTCCTTCAGCAATTAGTGATGGGCTACAAATAAATTCATATGACACAAATTAGACAAGGCCGACTATAAATATTAGAAATCATTTCATATTTCCTAAACTATTAAAAGGGAAAAGAAACAAATTTCTGTCTTCGCAAGGATAAATATACTTGAGGACCGGTCAGTTAAATAATGGTGTGATCTAAGTTATTTCTATTCATTTTCCTATCATAATGATAAAAAAGCCAATATTTTATATAACAAATCATATAGTACTTTTAATACTGGATTAAATATTCTGATATTTGTCTCTGGGATCTTGCAAGAGTCGAAATAAAAGTCAGTTATTAAGCTTTTATATACCTCACTCATTCATCTGAAACAATTACAGATAGTCCTCAACTTACAACCATTTGTTTAGTGACTATTCAAAGTTACAGCAGCACTGAAAAATGTGAATAATATCCATTTTTCACACTTAACAACCGTTGCAGCATCCCATGATCATGTGATCAAAATTTGTATTTGGTAACTGGTTCATATTTATGATGGTTGCATTGCCCTGGAATCATGTGATCACATTCTGCAACCTGCTGACAAGCAAACTCAATGGGGAAGCAAGATTCACTTAGCAACTGTGCTACTAATTTAACAACTGCAGTCATTCACTTAACAACTGTGGCAACAAAAGTCATAAAATGGGGCAAAACTCACTTAACAAATGTTTTGCTTAGCAACAGAAATTTTGTGCTCAATTTTGGTTGTATATAAAATCCTATTGAAGGTGTTGTAGAGACTAGATTATATTGGATTTACCAGAAAACTTGTGACTATTTTAGACCTCCAATTTTTCCCACCTGAATATGTATTTATTATATGTAGTGAAAGCAATTCACTTTAATAGTGAGATGCTTTGTGGATTTCCTAACTTTAGCTAAGCTTGCAAAATACAAGATTGTTATATAAAGTAATCTTGTGATAAACAATCTTACATTACTTAATATGTATTGTTTGCTCCTTGGGCCATTATGGCTATTGAAGGAACAGTATTTAAGGGTGATGCTAAGTACACTATTTTTAAGGATTTGTCAAACCTCCCACATATATAACCTGTTATGTATGAGCGTCTGAAGTTGCAATCACTTAATCTAATCTTCAATTTAAAGATCTATTCCAAGTTTAAGTTCCGTATTTCTATTAATTTCCTTATTCTTTTTAAAATCATGATACTTTTCAAATGAAGAATTTGAAAAAATGGAAAACACCATTTGAACCAAGGGCATTCCAAGAAAAAGCTAGTGTAGAAAAGTTGAACTCACACAAAATACTAAACTAAATAAACAAACAAAATATATATGCTTGGTTTGGATCTTATGGACTATGATTTAATAACTGGCAGGATGAATGCAAAGCCCTTTAGTTAAGCTATGTTCTATATTCTATATTATCCCAGGTGCTGGTTTAGTTGCTTAAAAAACCCTTTTATGCATGTAATTATTCTGAGACAGCCAAGCAGAAGTATAAAATAAAAACTCCCTTTGAATCAATGTAGGTAGCCTGCAACCATATAGTCTTCTTGGCAGCACTATGGAAGTCACCGTATATAATTCTCATTGAACTACAGACATTAAGTAGAACTGCATAATTTTTACTCACTCCAAAATGCCATAGAATTCCATCTTATCTTTGATTTCTTCTTTGAATGAATAATATGAACCCATATATTCTTCCTTGAAAGCGGTATGTAGAATTGGTGTGTTGACAAAACCAGGACAGATAGCATTTATTCGTACACCATAATTTTTTGCTCTAGCAGCCAGCTGCAAAACAGAAAACTATATTATGTACTATTGTTGAGATATGGTAAGAAAACATTCTTTATATGGAAAAAAAATATCAGGTTCTGTCTCTGGCATCATTAATTCAAAGGAACATTAAACAAACATGTAGGAAACTATGCTGAGCACAGTAGGAAATATCAGAAGAATAAATAATCTTATATAAAATACAAAACAGTTCCTAAATTTATATTGTCTACTGAATTTACAAATACTGTTTCATTCAACCAACAATAACATAATATTTTTATCATTTATATTTTTGTGCTGCTACTGTGTAGAGTTTTAGTCACTCCTGATTCTTTTGATCCAAAGGACTTCATTTCTCCAGGAGTTTCTATCAGTAACTGTTTCTAAGCTAAGGTGACCAGATTTTAACATTGGTAAAGAGGGACACCATTGACCGGGGTGGGTGGGTTCCTGATTTAAAATTATTTATTTATTTATTTTTGGTCGTTTTTGTATGCCGCCCCACTCCCGTAGGACTCTGGGCAGCCATACAACCTTTTCTTTCTTTCTTTCTTTCTTTCTTTCTTTCTTTCTTTCTTTCTTTCTTTCTTTCTTTCTTTCTTTCTTTCTTTCTTTCTTTCTTTCTTTCTTTCTTTCTTTCTTTTTCTTTCTTTCTTTCTTTTTTATGCAGCTATTAGTTCTTGGAGGGATTTGGCTGGGTAAACTTGGCCAATCTGAGTAAACCAGGGGTCGGCAAACTCAAAGAGCCATTTGGACCCGTTTCCCACAGGAAAAAAACCACCGAGAGCCACAAAACCTGGGTAGGCGTGGCCAACTTGACATCACTCACACCCACCCAGTCACATGACCCCCCCTAGCCACGCCCACCCAGCCAGTCATTAGGACAGAGAACTGGAAACCACAAAACCCTTTACTCTCTCTCTCTCCCCCTCCCTCTCATCTCTCCCTTTCCATCTCTTTATCTCGCTCTCTCCATCCATATTGTCTGTCTGTCTGTCTGTCTATCTATCTATTTAACTATTTATCATCTATCTATCTATCTATCTATCTATCTATCTATCTATCTATCTATCTATCTACTCTCTCTCTCCCTCTCATCTCTCCCTTTCCATCTCTTTCTCTCTCTCTCCATCCATATCTATCTACCTACCTACCTACCTACCTATCTATCATCTATCTATCTATCTATCTATCTATCTATCTATCTATCTATCTATCTATCTATCTATCTATCTATCTATCTATCTCTCTATCTATCTCTCTATCTCTATCTCTATCTCTATATCTCTATATCTCTATCTCTATATCTCTCTATATATCTCTCTATATATCTCTCTCTATATCTATCTATCTATCTATCTATCTATCTATCTATCTATCTATCTATCTATCTATCTATCTATCTATCTATCTATCTATCATCTATCTATCTTCTCTCTCTCATCTCTCCCTTTCCATCTCTTTATCTCTCTCTCTCCATCCATATCTACCTATCATCTATCTATCTATCTATCTATCTATCTATCTATCTATCTATCTATCTATCTATCTATCTATCTATCTATCTATCTATCTATCTATCTATCTATCTTCTCTCTCTCATCTCTCCCTTTCCATCTCTTTATCTCTCTCTCCATCCATATCTATCTACCTATCATCTATCTATCATCTATCATCTATCAATCTATCTTCTCTCTCTCTCTCATCTCTCCCTTTCCATCTCTTTATCTCTCTCTCCATCCATATCTATCTACCTATCATCTATCTATCTATCTATCTACCGTATGTATCGGCGTATAAGATGACTTTTTACCCCTTGAAAATCTTTTCAAAAGTCAGGGGTCGTCTTATACGCCGGGTACTGAAACTTCCAAGCCGGGCGGGAGCTCAAAAACGCCCGCTGCTGCATCCCTGCCATTCTCCCTGCCATTCAAGCGGCCGAAGGAGCCCCGGAGCGCCGACGTTGCCCTCCGTCTCGGTCTCCTGCCGCCACCGCCAGCTGCAGCCTTCCCAGCAGGTGGGCGCGCGTGGAAGGGGTCGCGGAGCAGAGGCACCCGGTGGTTTAAGGCAAGAGGCGGGCGGGAGATGCGGGCAGGAGCTTGCTTCCGCCGATGCCACTTCTGGCATCCCTGCGCCTCTCGCACCGCTCACCGGGTGTCTCTGCTCCGTGATCCCTCCCCTGTGCGCCCACCTGCTGGGAAGGCTGCAGCTGGCGGTGGCGGCAGGAGACCAAGAAGGAAGGCAGATGCAGCCTTCCCAGCAGGTGGGCGCGCAGGGGAGGGATCGCGGAGCAGAGACACCCGGCGAGCGGTGCGAGAGGCGCAGGGATGCCAGAAGTGGCATCGGCGGAAGCAAGCTCCTGCCCGCATCTCCCGCCCGCCTCTTGCCTTAAACCGCCGGGCGCCTCTGCTCCGCGACCCCTTCCACGCACGCCCACCTGCTGGGAAGGCTGCAGCTGGCGGTGGCGGCAGGAGACCGAGACGGAGGGCAACGTCGGCGCTCCGGGGCTCCTTCGGCCGCTTGAATGGCAGGGAGAATGGCAGGGATGCAGCAGCGGGCGTTTTTGAGCTCCCGCCCGGCTTGGAAGTTTCAGCGGTGGCAGTAGCGCGCTCTCCTCCCCTCCCATGCGCGTTAATCCTGCCGGCACCTGCCTCGCAGGTGAGCCCCGACCGTCGCCACCGCCTCGCCCGCAGGGCAGCAGTGGCGTGTCCAGCCATGGCGAAGGCGGTGGTGCCGGACGACGACTACAACTTCCTCCTTCCTTTCTTTGTTCCTTCGTGGCTGTGGAGAGGGCTGGCTGAAGAAGATCCAGCAGCCACCAACCTACCGAGGCTCCTGGAAGACAGGCAGCCATCAGCCCAGCCGGGGGAGGAGGAGGAGGAGAAAGGCGGCGATTTAGCCCTCGGCGGCTCTCGGACGGGACGGCAGGGGACGCTTCCCTTTCCCTCTCCTCCTCGGTGGAGACAGGGTCGGCGCGGCTGCCCGTGAGAGGACTCGGCCGGCGCCCGCTGTCGCCTGCCGCTGCCTGGAGAGCCTTGGGCGCTCGGCGCCGTCTTCCGGCTTTCCTTCGGCGCGCGCTGCAGTCCCGCTCGCCGGGCAGAAAAGCGTCACATTTCCTGTCCATTGGATGATTGCAATGCGCCACTTGCAATCATCCAATGCGTGACATTTGGCGCATGCGCCACGATTTGGCCACCACGGAGCCCGACATGGCTGCCTTCCCGGAGTTTTAACTCCCCCCAATCTCGCACGCCCCCCTTTCAGGCCAATTTTTGGAAAGAATGCCCTAGTCATGCATTCTTTCCAAAAATCGGGACTTTTTAGAGGATGGGCGGGATGCGGGACAAATCATTAAAAAGCGGGTCTGTCCCGCCAAAATCGGGACGTCTGGTCACCTTATTCTAAGCACATATTTCTGTCATCAATGATTATATAGAACCACACAGACTTCTGTGGCCTTTTCCCAATTGCCTTCAATTTTTACAAGCATAATGTGAATGTAATGCAATTTCATTGAGCCATGCCTTTACCTTATGCATATAAAATAGGTAAAACTTAGCTTCATTATTCCAGTAAGCAGTCTAGTTTTATATCACATACTGAAGATTTGGTTTTTTTTTTGAGATCCAGGATAATACCAAAAATTCAAAGGCATCAGCTTTTCTTTTTTCATTCTTTCTAAGGATCCATCTTTCACAACCACATATTACAACCAGGAAACCATGACCTTCGTTGTCAGCATGATGTCCTTACACTTTAATATTTTGTTCAGGTCTTTCATAACCTTTCTTCTAAGCAATACAGATCTCTTTGTTTCATAGCTACAGTAATTGTACCTGTAAATGTTTAGCCTAGCAAAATAAACACTGTTACAGTTTTTATCTATTTTTACCTATTTGCAATGGACTATTGCACCAGCACTGACTGTTGACATACTATAATCCTACATTTGGTGGGATTCTATTGATTCTTATGGTTTTGCACTCTTTTTTTATCTATATGCTGTCTCTCTCTCTCTCTCTCTCTCACACACACACACAAAACTAGCATTTGTGAGTTATGTTCCTGCCAAAGGAAAAGCTTTTCTTAACATTGATTTTATTTTAACGAGAACCTCAGAAAATCTTCAGTTAATCAAATCTGAATTGTGTGTGTGTGATTTTGTGTGTGTGTATGTGTGTGTGTGTGTAAAGGAAATGGAAATGTGGGGTTTATCAAGAAGAGAGCAAGACTTTTTCCCCACTAGTGATACTCACAGCCACTGAACGTGTAAATCCAATTACTCCATGCTTTGAAGCAGAATACACTGGTTGGTATGCAACTGGCCACAGACCTTTAATGATAAAAAGAAAATCAGAGATTTAAAAAGAACCTTAATGTAACTACTTGAAAAAAAATGAAGAAAATTGTATAACTACCGTTTATGGTTTCTTTATATTATTCCATGAATTGACAATAGTTAGGGGTTAAAAGAATAGGGTTAAAAATGGTTCATTTTGTTAAAGCTAGCATTCTTTGAATTCAATCTCAAAAAAGTGTTGGAACATGAATGTGACACCTGTTTGCAATATTTCAAAATAGAGGGGTCTTTTCCAATGCCTTTTGGAGACTGAATTTGAATCTTAAGCTCTACAGCTATTTTGACTACCACTCAAAAAAGCAATTATGAAGAAAGTTTCAAAAATGTATCATTCATGTGAGAAGAAGTAGAAGAAACTTAGCTCTAATGCTATGATTGTACTTTTATTTCACAAGAATTATTTTTCCAAAATCTCACCTATAGATACTTTAGAGATACACATGACAGTGTTTTCTGCAAATTGTGTATAGATATCTAACTTTAACTAATTAATTTGCAAAAACAGCCCTAAAATGTCAATGAGTAGAAGAATAGTATTACAATATAAAATCTATCACATTAATGTTAACTTTGTAGGATGTGAAATCGCAGAAGTAGAAAGAAATAGAATAGAAAGATAAGGTGAAATAATGAAAAAGAAAAAAACTTCCTCTCTATGTAGATTTTCCCCACCATAGGAATTCACAATGTAAATTTACACAGCTGGGAAGCGTGTTTTGCTGCCTTGATCTAGAAGTATGGATAATTTTAAATCAGTAGTTGTTAGATAAGAGCTTCCTGCTTTTCCTTGTAAAATAAGTCCTGAATTAGTATGATCCCAGCTTTATCTGGACAAAATACACTTTATAAGCTTTGATCTCTGTGCCACAACGTTTCCCTTGGAACCTCCGAGGGAAACGCTGAATTTCCAGCTATTTGGGGGCCCGGATCCATTGGAACTGGGCTGGAGCCCCCCTGGAAGGGGGGTGAAGAAGAGAGGCACCAGTCGATGGTCCAGGGGGATTTGCAAACCCCCCAGGAAGCCAGCACCAGCCTCTCGACCGGCAGCTATGAAAAGGCGACTCATCATCATTAGCAGAGACGGCCACAATGGAACAATTGGAAAAGAGATTGTAGATTGCCTGGGGGAGAAGATCAAAGCATCTGAGCAGGAGCGGAGTGGAAGTAAATTGCTGGAATCGGGTGAGTGACTGGCCAATTTAAAGTTAAAAGAAGATTTAAAACGTGACAGTAAAAGATATCCCAGAATGGAAACTAGCGGCTATCTAGCAACTGGGAATACCATAGAGAGAGTTGAATAAATGAAGATTAAAGCCCAAGAAGATTGTTGATATATTTGCAATTGGACTTGGTAGAAATTAGAGAAATTTGAAAAAGAATAATGGATCTGGAAAAAATAGTTATGTGGATTTAAAGCATTTTTGGAAATTTCAGTAAAACAACTGGTTTGTTATATCGGGAAACCGGCAACGCCATCTGCTGGCTAAAAGAAAACATTGCAACAGTTTGTGGAAAGATAGTATTTGTGGACAGCTAGATTGACCTTGTATACAAAGATAACTTGGAACTTGAAAGGAGTGTGAGTTGTGCTATGGTGTTTGACTCTAACTTGTTTTGGTGACAGAAGATAACAGGTTTTTGAACTGGAATGGAATAGATTAAAATTGGAGATCAGAACACTGAAACACAAAGAGACTATATGGATTTAAGCTTCAACTAAAAAATAAATATTTTAATAACTGTAAATTTGATAATATGGAGGCATGTATGTATGAGGAAATTAACTGGGATGTTAAAATACATTCATGAAGACATAAAAACCTACCTTTTAGAAATTAGAGGTGATACGAAAACAGAAATGAAGTTGGAACATAAAGAACACTTAGAATGTACAATGTTGGAAAATGAAAATGAGGAACAAGGAGACTACACCAAAGAAAAAGGGACTGAAAATAGAAAGCAGATTGATGATTACATTGGGATTTACAGTGATAAGAAAAGAGTTGATAGAGGGGAGTATAGGGCTCAGAAGAATAAATCAAAAAATAAGGGGGGGGGGTAATAGGGAAAAGAGATTAGGAGGAATTGAGAGCAGATTTAAGCAAATAACACTCTCAAAAGGAAGAAAAGGAATTAGGAAAAAAATTAAGGTATTTGTATAAAAATAAAAGAAAGAAAAAGAAGTCAGGAGAAGGGGAGGAAAGGGGGAAACCCACAAGAAGTGGAATTTCTGAGAGACCAAAAGAGAATGGATGAAAAGGGGAAGGTTAATGGGAAGGAAGAAGGGTAATAAAACATATGGGAATAGATTTACTTGTATTAAGGATATTTACTGTGTATAATTAATTATGGTAAAAGGTTTTTATGTAAGATTGGAATATGATGATATACAAAAAAAAGAGAAGAAGGGAAATAAGTTACATTACAATTTTGATGATGAATTGATGAATTGTTATAAAATTTGTGTAATTATTATTTTAAAAGATTATTATATAAGATTATTATTTTAAAAGATTTTTATATAAGATTTGTAATGGAAAGGAAGAGGGATAATAAGATATATATTAACAGATTCAATTGCACCAATATTATTAATTGTGTATAATTAATTATGTTACAAGGTTTTTATATAAGATTGGCATATGATGATATATATTATAAAATGTGAATTAAATTCTGATGATGATTTAAAAGAGAAGAATGTAGGAAAAAGAAAGGTAATAAGTTATATTATAGTAGGTGCAATTGATGGAATGTTATAAAATTTGTGTAACCATTATTTTAAAAGGCTTTCTATATAAGATTTGTAATGGAAAGGAAGAGGGATAATAGGACAAATATTAATATACTAAATTGCATCAATATTATTAATTGTGTATAATTAATCATGATATAAGGTTTTTATATATTACAAAAAGAGAAAATTAAATTTTGATGATGAATTTAGAAAGGAAGAAGGGAAGTAAATTATATAATAGTAGGTGAAATTATTGGAATATTATAAATTCGTATAATTATTATTTTAAAAGGTTTTTATATAAGACGTAAAATTTACAAATTTGATTTAATGTTGAAGAAAGTTTGGTAATTAGTGGGTTTCTGTATACCGGGAAGTTAGCCAATGGATGGATTTGTAGCGGTAAGGTTAAATTTTGTTTAAATATTGAGGAGGATTTAAAATAAGAAAAATTGTGTCGTAAAGGTAAAAAGAGGACTTGAAAAGGTAAAAGAGATTAGAAATTTAGGGCATTTAGAGATGAATGAATTAAAATAAAATAGGTAAAGATAAAAATTAAGGAAAGGGAGAAGTATGGCCCAAAACCAAAAGTACAAAAATGATGGATTTGAAGAATATGTATGAAATGAGGTACAAAAGAAAATGAATATGTTTGGAAGATAAGCAATAGCGATTAAACCAGAAGAAAATGGAAAATTAAACGTAGTAGACCCAGGCAACAAAAAGAGATAGTAAAGGAGGCAGCATTATAACAGTAGTAATATACCTAGGGGAAAAATACAATATATATATATAAATATGGGGGGGAATATAAATCTAAGAGTAGCACCGATGATTAAATGAAGTTAGGGATTTGTGTTATCTGCCTGTCAACCAAAAAATGAATTATGATTAGATTTACTGAGGAAAGGGATAAGAGGGAGGAAGAGGAAGTAGAAAAGGAAGGGGAGAGGAAGAGAGGAGGAGAGGAGGAGAGGAGAAAAGAGGAAGAGAAGGGAAAAGAAGGGAGAGGGAAGAGAGGGAGATAGAGGAAGGGGAGTAATAAGAAATATTGGGGGAAAACAGACGGGTGATAAAAGTACAAAGGGTGCAAAATTAGAATGTTTGTTTATGATATATTAGATAGAAATGTATAATTATATATATTTCAATATGATTTGTGGTATATGTATAGAAATGTATGTGGAGATGGAGAGGGAAAAAAGGAATATTGTCATTTTTTCCTCTGTCTCAGATCTGCCTCTGATATATGCAACATAGAAGAGAGCTATTTATACCTTTTTCTAAATGTATCTTGCTCTGCAGCACATTATATTACAATATGGAAGGCCCTACTCTGAACATTATCTCAAATGGGACTTTAGCCTTAATGGGAAATATGCTTAAGCTAAATTTGCTATGCTATGTTATGCTAGGCTAGGCTAGGCTAGGCTAGGCTAGGCTAGGCTAGGCTAGGCTACGCTAAATTCTATGCTAGCTTTACTATTGTCCATCTTCTCACAATGGCAAAATCAAAAAGGTTTACATAAAGAAAGAAAGGTCTAACAAAAAGCAAGGGTCTGAGGAATTTCAGGATTCAGGTTATGTTTGCTCATAATTCATTGTCAATATAATTAAAACCTGTTGAGTTCAAGCAAATCTTATTATATTAAGCAACAGAGAGAACCTAGACTCTTCATAAAACAAAACAAAAGTGACAGGTTGTTCCGGAAACTGATGTAATAATAATCCAGTATGTTTATTCCAAATGTTCAACTTTCATTCTACATCTGACACTTCTTAATAATCTCATTAATATGTAATTTCTGTCAAGGTTATCTAACAGTATATCCTTTCCTTAAAACAATCCAAGATGCCCACAATACTGGAATCAGGGAGCAAGTAGCTAATTCTAGACTGACTCTGGAGGAAAACAAAGAATGAAGTCTTACAGAGCCTTCAGGCTCAGCACCCAATGATAGTTTTCTTTTAAGTCTTTTGACAAAAATCTGAGTAATAAACTCTATTTCTCTGACTGGTTATTATTTTCCAATGTATAAGTAAGTTTTATTAATTATCAATATGAATATTTTCCCCAAACTTTATGATCAGAAGTTATTTTAATTTCTATTAATTAATAGCAGAAAGGGTTCCAGAAAAATCATAGTACAATTGACCATTATTTAATACTTATATCATTTTAACACAATGTTCATCCTAAAACAGAGATCTCTAAACTTGGCAACTTTAAGACTGGTAGACTTCAACTTCAGCACTTGTGGCTGAGGAGTTCTGGGGGTTGAAGACCACAAGTCTTAAAGTTGCCAAGTTTGGAGACCCCTGTCCTAAAAGAACATTTCTTTGATACGCTTACTGATTTTACATAAATAGTTTACTCAGGGAATGGTATACAAACATTTGTGGCTACCTTGTGAAGTTTTCATTAGTAATCCACTCCAATATATTGACAAAGTGATAACTGGCCATCAGTCTCCTTTTTAAAAAATAAAATGCTACTATGGGACTATTTATTGATAGCATTCTGTTTTTTCCTAAATAAACTACATGCTATTTCTGTTCTCTACTGTTTAATAGTTATAGAATCATGACTTTGATGCATGCTGGTTATAACTTTATTTTTGAGGGGAACTTAGGTTTAAAAACAATGCTGATCAGATTGTCAAACCACTCAAGTACAGAAACTCAGAGCATTAACTAGGGAAGAACAAAAGTGATGGTATTTGGTAGCAGAAATATTAAGCAGAAATAGAATATTCAAGTTTGACTTCCCTGAAGTTTCTGGATTTTACTTTCTGTAAGTCTTTATCCTAGAAGGCACACATTTGGAAATGGCTAGTGAACAGTGAATCATCTTAAAAATTATCCTTGGAAGAAAGGAGAATTGGAAAAAATAATTCCGGTCCTTTTTCAGGCCAACATTTATTTTTTTTGACTTGTTGATTGTTATTCTCATCTATAATTGCTTGACTAAACCATATCCTGTTCACTTCTCTGTGGCTGCTATTATTAGTTTTTTTGTACTTATGTAAGGTTTTCCTTTCATAGTATAACTTCCCTTGTTTACTTAAACTGGAAATAATAATGTTTAATGGTCACACATTCTCAAGCTTTAAATAATATCTCATTCAAAAGTCAGAAAACATAATGATAAAAAATAAGGTTTTCCAGCCCTCTTTGCACTTCATTTCCTAATGCAGAATCTTATTGATGTATACTCAAAATAATACCATTGACCTCAACAGAATTTATTGCAGGTGTATGGATATTAGTTTGCAGGTGTCTAACTGTATGTCAGGAAGACCAGACAGGAAACATAACCAAGTAAGCTAATTCTACTTTATTGTAAAGCTACTGTACATCAACAGAATCTTGCAAGTCTGGAAGTACAAGTTTCTCGCTGGCTCGTTTACAGGAGGAGTCCCTTCTGATCACATTTTCCTGCCCATTTTGCAGCTGTGGGTTATTGCTGTCTCTTATCTGACTGTTCCATATCCAGCATGTCTTACAACCCATCTCCTGAGGTGTTTCACATTACCATTACAGTCTATGTGAATGTCAGGAAATCTCATCACTCAAATGGAAATTTGTGCAACAAAAGCTTTTTATAATAGTATTCTTTTATTAAACTGTATATTCTGATCTCGCTATCACTAAAAGATGATAAATTTATGAAACAAAGCATGCATAACAATTAGACAGCTATGAGATTTCACAATTTGGATATGGAAAACTATAGAAAAATGTTGATGTATAACTTTACATTATTTGTATTATATGAATGTAAATACACACACACACACACACACACACACACACACACACACACACACGTTCGTATGTATGTATGTATGTATGTGTATATGTTTGTGTATATGTTTGTGTGTGTGTGTGTATAGATATATAGATATATAGATACACACACACACACACACACACACTATGCTATGCTATGCTATGCTATGCTATGCTATGCTATGCTATGCTATGCTATGCTATGCTATGCTATGCTATGCTATGCTATGCTATGCTATGCTATTATACTTCATTTTACACCCTGTAATCCCTTAATTCGGGGTAGAGACAGGGCAACTGGATGGAGCTGTACTACTAATATATGAAATGGAGAAACTATTATTACCTAAACTTTAAGGGAAGATCCAACAAGTCCTCTTTATTTTAATTAACACTGAAAAACACTATGCAATGATAAATGGAAGCCAAAATATGAAATCCATATAACCTATAAGATTCATGAGAAGTTGCTGACTTTTAATCCAGTGTTGTTAAGAACAGCAGAGAGTCTACATTATATAACAGCATGTGTGCATATTTAACTCACGTTTACATTCTCATTCTGTGTAAGAAAACCTGGAGTGTCCTACAACCATACAAAATTAAACAGCAGATGGTTAATTATGCCTGAGAATCATAATCAACAGGTTATAATGGGATCAACAGGTTATACTTTAATTTGTTATATTCTATTTTAACATGGGCATTTGTAATTAAAGTGATTGCTAGAAGAGAGCTCATTAGGGACCTTTTGGAGCCTTTTGGAGCCGAGGTGGCTCAGTGGTTAGAGTGCAGCACTGCAGGCTACTTAGCTGACTGCTAGCTGCAGTTCGGCAGTTCAAATCTCACCTTCCATCCTTCCGAGGTGGGTAAAATAAGGACCCAGATTGTTGGGGGCAATATGCTGACTCTGTAAACCGCTTAGAGAGGGCTGTAAAGCGCTATGAAGAGGTATATAAGTCTAAGTGCTATTGCTATTGCTTTTGTCCAGCAGTAAAATGTTATCACTGGCTCAACCAAATGGTAAAAACATGTTTCTGCTAAAGGTATAAACTACAAAGCACAAGGAACAATTTATCAAGAAAAAAATTAGGGCTCTCTTGTGGATCTATATTTGCATGCAAGGTGTAGTGTTCTAGAAACTGTTACATCTTATGCATTAATTCCAAAAGTCCAGTGCAAATATAAACTAGATCTTACTTTTGTAAGCAGGTTCTGCCAAATATTTACAGGTGGGGGGAGGGAAATTATTATTATGAATAAGTTTATTTCTGATGTACAGTATATATTTAACTCACTGATTGACAATATATTTTATGTAACTGAACTTCAGATGAATAATCTGAACCGCAAATCACCCGAACATACTCAGCATTTTCAGAGATTCCCTGCACCTCAAAGAGTTTACGACTAGGATACCCGAGTCTCCATTAAAAAAATTGGACTTAGTCATTTCACTTTTCCCCTATGTTTTTTTAATTATTAACACAATGGTACAACCTAAAGAGAAGCCTTAGATGAGACCTTTCTTAGGCTCTAGATAACTGCACACAGGAGAGAACTGTTCAGAGATTTCAATATTACAGATTTAAAATCTACAGTTTTAATGGAAGCAAGGGCAGATGGCAAAGTACTGGAAAAAGATCATTAGATCTGTTTGAGGCAGTTTGGATTAATTTTGATAAAATCCTTTGCATTGCCTCAAGTATTAACTAGCAGTTCCAATAGTGAAAGCAAATAAACAACACAAATTGCCTTAACAACGTGCTTTTAAATGTGCTTTAATCTTTGATTATCAGTTTTTAGACAGTAGTCATACAAAAACACAGCTTGCTCTTTTGATTGATGTAATTTTTTAAATAGGCTACACTAGACAGGCCAAGTGAAGCAGTATAGTCATGTATTGTGCTGTTGTCTTATCTCTCCTCAATTTTAATTCTGAAATTTTGTTGGGCCTTCACCTTGTCCAGGTTGTATGCACTACCCTCCAGAATTCCACATTCCTTTTCAGCAGCGATTATGCCCATTGGAGATGGCTGTAGGAATCCCCCAGTCTCATGTTCCTTTGTTACTCTTTCTACAGGTGAGCATATAGATCTCATTTTGAAGAACTATCTTGGTAGAGAGCACAAGGCTTAACTTTTACTGCTTCTGTCCAACCAGGACCCTGACATATATTTCCCACTTTTGCCTGATTTTGTGCTATAATTTCAGTCTATGAATGAAGTTTAGTACAAATGTTGATGACTGTCACTTTATTATTATTCCTTTTATTTTATTTTATGTATTTTTATTGCATCTTATGTAAGGTGACCAGACATCCCGCATTTGGCGGGACAGACCCGATTTTAAACAAATTGTCCCGCGTCCTGCGGCGTTTCAAAAAAGTCCCGCTTTTTGAATTTGTGCAAAGCGCCTCGCTCCCCTCGAGCGGATCTTGAGGGAAACAGCTCCGGGCTGGGCAGGGAAAAAACCCCCACCGCACTCCGACATGCCCGAGGGCCCAGTTCAGCACCTCGCACGCTCAGCCCTGCTTGATGGCAACAGCCAGAAATGGGCTTCCGGAGGCATAGAGGGAGCAGCGGCTTTGGCAGGTCTGGCCGTGTCCTTTCCCGGGTCTGCCACATGGGGGGAAGGAGCGGAGGTGTGGGGAGAGAAGACCCCGGAGAGAAGACCAGGCCCGGCTGGCAAGGGCCAGGAAGGATTTTTCCCGCGCCGCCAGCCAGCTTGTTCTCCGGGCCATACGCAGCAGAGGCGAGCCCCGGCCATGGCAGCGGTAAGGGCTACGATGAAGGGGGGGTGCACAAAGCTGCAGCCTCTGCTGCGTCTGGCCCGGAAGACAAGCTGGCTGGTGGCGCGGGAAAAATCCTTCCTGGCCCTTGCCAGCTGGGCCTGGTCTTCTCTCCGGGGTGGCGTCCAGTGGGTGCCCCACGCCTCCGCTCCTTCCCCCCGTGTGGCAGACCCGGGAAAGGACATGGCCAGACCTGCCAAAGCCGCTGCTCCCTCTACGCCTCCGGAAGCCCATTTCTGGCTGTTGCCGTCAAGCGGGGCTGAGCGTGCGAGGCCATGGCAGCGGTAAGGGTCTTTAAGTGTGGAGTGGGGCAGTGGGGCTGCTAAGTGAAGGGAGTGAGAAGAGCTTGAGGTTTCGGAGCGAAATCCGGGAAGTAATGAAAGTCCTTCCCGAAGTCTTTTGTCCTGGCGCGGAAAGGGGAGGCTTGGATCATCTCCCCCCCGTCAATGGTGTCCCGCTTTACCAAAGTGAAAATCTGGTCACCTTAATCTTATGTCTACTTTTTAGTTTTGTTAATTATAGGTTTATATATATTTTATTGTAGTGTTTACTGGCTTAAATATTATAAAGGTTTTTGATTGGATTTTATTGTTAAACATAGAGGGGGATATTGCTTTAAAAGCAGTTTCAAAAGAATGCTTCTCTTAAAGTCTTATAAACCAATATTTTTTTCCTTTGAAGCTCTGCATAAACCTAGTTATCAGAAAACTGTATTTCCCCACTAAAATATTATAATGCTTTGAAATGTTCTACTGTGTCATATCTTTAATCTCATAATTAATGCTGTAACTTCTTCTTTACAAGCATATTTTCCATAACAATTATCTTTGAATATGCATAAGTAAGCTCTAACAGAAGTCAAGGTTCAGAGAAACAAAGAAGGACTTATCAATCAGAAAGAAATGCTTGGCCAAGAGCAAGAAAATGTTAGTATTAGCTGCTGCAGGAGAAGATAAGAGAATAAGATACATGCTATCTGAGGAAACATCTCACTCCAATGGGATTGGTTCACCCTACCATGCTGGCAGAAAGGGCATGATGTGGGTGTTGGTCAGGGAATTTTGGTTGGTGGGGTCCAAGAGAAAAGCTTTTTCTGCCAAGCCTCCTGCCCTTTGGAAAAGTGTACATCCCCCCTCTCCCCAAGGTGAGAACTACCCATCTACTGTAAGGGTCCGAAGACTTGGTTCTATCAGTTGGTCTCAGGCCCCAACAGGTGTGCAACACTCTGGAAGTGCCTATTGGGTTAAGAAAAGCCTCCAATCTCTTCCAGTGTACTTGGTGCTCTCTTCCCCTCCCCATCTTTCAACTGTAAATTATCATTATTATTACTTATTGTTTTATCGATTTAATGCTTATTATTTTTTAATGTTTGTAAGTTTCCCAGAGCTGCCTACAGATGAAATGAGCAACACACAAATCAAATCAAATCAAATCAAATCAAAAAATGCAAAGTCACGCAGCCTGAAATTCTGGGTATGTAGACCAAATAATATTGTTTTTCCACGCTTCATAATTTCACAAATAAGGGCCAGCTAAATGCATAATGGCTGATGAGGGAACTTAGCAGCCTAAACAATATTAGAAAAAACATCAGAAAAGAGGCTGAATTAGAGCCCCCACCCCTCCAAATCTTAATTATTGCTGGTTTTAATGCAGCTGTAGATGATTACAATGGTTTGGATGTAGATTTTACATTGTGTTTGGGAATTAAATGTTATGGAAAAACTCATGGCCTTAAAAATAAGGTATAAAGTATATTTTTACCTGCTATTGATGCTGTATTAATAATAGCCCCTCCACTTCCACCATTTTCAATTTTCATGTACTCTAGTCCAATATATGTTCCTCTAATCACTGAAATCTGATATAGAAAATACAAATGAGTTATCAGGTATATTTCATTTTTAAAAATAATGTTTCACTGTGCATCTTGAATAATTTTAAGAACTGTTTTCCAATGCTTCGTTCCTCTTTTGTGACGCGTGTAACATTATTTCTCATTCTATGTGGAATCTTTCTTTTGATCTGCTTCCAATATATATATATTTATATATAAAAATATATTTTTCTTTTTAATACATATGTGATTCTGAGTGTTCTTTGACTGCTTAATAGATGCCAGAGACATTTTTTATATCTGCCAGCTAGTTATAGATGAGCTCCACACCTTTCAAAATGCCAAATGCTACTTGTAGCTATCATGTAGGAGTTTCAAGCTTTTTATCAATTTCCTCCATATCTCCAAACTATCTGTTACCACATGTAGTTCTTTCATTTAAAGCAATAGCTCCTTGTGATGAGTAACTAAAATAGTCTTGGAGACTATTAACACTTTTATGTTATAATATTTTCCAGTCAAAACTGAATGGTTTCATGATTGGGAAGATCACACAGGGGGAAAAAATCAACAGATGGACATGCAGCTAAAACCAAGCCTGTATTGAAGAAGTTATTTTGAAAGTGTCAGTGATTCAATGTATCACATTTTGTATATTATTCTATGAATTAATTATTTAATTCATCATACTTTTTATTCCCTCTGCTGACATTCCTGAGCCAGTAGCATAATGACTACTTCTGGTCCAGTTTGTTCTTAACAATAGACATGGAAGAACTCTTTGTAATTAGTTATCAAACAGTATAATACTCTCTCACCAATCATTTTGGATGGATTGTATAATCCTTTTGATGCAATTATAATTTGTCATAATAAATAACAATAGCAATAATAGGCAAGCAAAAGCAAGCATGTATTGGGAGGAGCAGACATATATAAGTCAACTGTCAGCACTGGAAATAATTAACCTGAAAATGAATATCTTTTTAAAAGGACAACAGATTAATAGAGTTGGAAGGGACCTTGTAGGTCATCTAGTCCAACCCCCCACCCAAGCAGGAAACCCTACATCATTTCTGACAGATGGCAGTCCAGTCTCTTCTTGAAAGCTTCCAGTGATGAAGCTCCCACAACTTCTGAAGGCAAGCTGTTCCATTGGTTGATTGTTCTCAGTCTCAGAAAATTTCTCCTTAGTTTGCATCCATTATTCCTTGTCTGGCCTTCAGGTGCTTTGGAAAATAACTTGATCCCCTCCTCTCTGTGGCAGCCCCTCAAATATTGGAACACTGCTATCATGTCTGCCCTGGTCCTTCTCTTCACTAGAGTAGCCATGCGAAGTATTTGCAACTGTTCATCATATGTTTTAGCCTCCAGTCCCCTAATCATCTTGGTTGCTATTCTCTGCACTCTTTCTAGAGTCTCAATATCTTTTTTATAGTGTGATGACCAAAACTGTATGCAGTATTCTAGGTGTTGTCTTACTAAGGCTTTATAGA
The DNA here is from genome assembly GCA_023053685.1 of Diadophis punctatus similis. Taxonomy (NCBI): domain Eukaryota; kingdom Metazoa; phylum Chordata; class Lepidosauria; order Squamata; family Dipsadidae; genus Diadophis; species Diadophis punctatus. The sequence continues at coordinate 26,668,058 of JALIGW010000006.1, forward strand.
GTGGTATTAGTACCTCACTTGATCTTGATTGTATCCCTCTGTTATTGCAATTTAGGATTGCATTGGCTTTTTTGGCTGCTGCTGCACACTGTTGGCTCATATTTAATTGGTTGTCCACTAAGATTCCAAGATCCCTCTCACAGTTACTGCTATTAAGCCTGGTTTCACCCAGTATATATGTGTACTTTTGGTTTTTCTTGCCTAAGTACAAGACTTTACTTTTCTCTACACTGAATTTCACTTTGTTAGATAGGGCCCAGTGTTCAAGGGTGTAAGACAGAGACCTATTTACACAACAAGGTTATAAAATGGGGCAAAACTCAATAACTGCCTCGCTTAGCAACAGAAATTTTGCGCTCAATTGTGGTTGTCAGTCGAGGACCACCTGTATCTCCTCCTCATTATTCATTTAAGAATTATAAACTATCATGATTGTCCTCATTGCCATTGTTCCTTTCATTATTAATTAATATCAGTAATTAACAATTGTTTTAAAATTATGATCTATGTATATTTCCTTTTCACCTGCTTGCAGTTATTTATTTATCAAATTTATATAGCCATCCCTCCTCCCCAAAGGAAACTTTATGTGTACTTATAAAGATATAGATATATTTATCTATGTATTGATAGGTACAGCTTCTTGTATATTATTAAAAGGCAGAAGAAAGCAAACATACTTATACTGTTAAACGTGTTAGCAGTATTTTGCAACTATTACTATATTGCAGTGATATAACACTTCAGGTGTTTGTCTTGGAAAGGGAGTCAGACAAATAGGTGGCATAGTGACATTTAGCATGATTGCTGCTGATATGGCATTTATCTAATGTAATGTTAATTAATATTACGTACACTTTGAAGTTATTTCTGATATTTATTCCTAGCACAAAAGAGGGAGATAATTATATTGGACTCTGAAGGAAGAGTTAAAACATTCATCATAACTAGATCTTTGGGATAGTAGAGGACGGAGGTCTTCTAGCTGCAGTCAGGAATTTTAATAAAGCAAAAATGAAATAATGCCAGGTTTGCACCAACAGTTTTGTTAAAGAAATATTAAGCCAGTTTGGTGTAAAACTTAATGAACCAAGCAAGAGACATGGACATATGAGTTCTAGTCCCTTCTTAAGCACAAAGCCAGCTGAGTGACCTTGGGTTATTCATTCTCTGTCAGCTACAGAAAGAAGGAAATACAAAACTACTTTTGAAAATGTTGCAAGAAAACTTCAGGGACATATCTAGGCACTTGCAAGGATCAAGACTGACTCTTGTCGTCTCCTCCTCCTCCTCCTCCTCCTCCTCCTCCTCTCTCTCTCTCTCTCTCTCTCTCTCTCTCTCTCTCTCTCTCTCTCTCTCTCTCTCTCTCTCTCTCTCTCTCTTCTTTCTTCCCTCCCTCTCTCCCTCCCTCCTTCTCTCTCCATACATACACACATACACACATAGTTTTCATTAAAATTACATTAAGCATAACAAGCTTAATCCATGATTCAGAAGTATGGATTTAGGTCAATTGCAAACTTATCCTGTTCAGGTTCAGAAATGAGAACGGGGCGTTGTTACTTACCTGAACGCCCCTTCTCGTAGGGCGGAGCTAGCCTCCAAGAATGGGATGATCCAATCCATCAGCCAATGAGGACTGAGTCAGACTCTATAAAAGCTGTCACCCCGAAGGGCACCTCCTCTTGAGACGAAGGACGGAGTCAGACCCATAGTGTAACAACCTAACCAAACTTTATTCAACAGCAGGAATTCCAACTCTAACCAACAGGGAGGGACTTGGAGGCTAGCTCCGCCCTACGAGAAGGGGCGTTCAGGTAAGTAACAACGCCCCGTTCTCCATAGTGGGCGGAGCTAGCCTCCAAGAATGGGACATGCCAAAGCAGTTCAGTCCCTAGGGAGGGCCAATACTTCATTCATGCTGTCCCTCCGGTGTTACAGCAGTCCGAAGAACCTGCCGTCCAAATTCGGCCTCAGCCGATGCGAATTGATCTACCTTATAGTGTCGTATGAAAGCCACTGGAGAGGACCATGTGGCTGCCCTGCAAACTTCCTCCAGTGAGGTGCTAACCGACCACGCTGCCGTGGTGGCCGCACTGCATGTGGAGTGTGCGGTTAACCCCCCAGGCCGAGGAAGATTCTGAGCAGAGTAAACGTCCGAAATCACCGCCTGGATCCAGCTTCCAATTAGCGCTGGTGATGCCCTGTTACCCATGGATTTCGGTTGGAAACAAACGAACAACGCTTCCGAGCGTCGAAAGGACGCCGTGCGGACGTTATAGATTTTGACTGCCCTCCGGACATCAATGTTATGCCACAGTCTCTCCGAGTCCGTAGAGGGCTGAGCGTAGAACGAAGGTAAAACTAGCTCTTGCGCTCGATGAAAAGGTGTGTTAACCTTCGGTATGAAGGTCGGGTCCAAACGGAGCACAACCTTATCGGGGTGAAAAATACATAAATCATCCCGTACCGATAAGGCCGCGAGTTCGGATATCCGGCGAGCGGATGTTATGGCTACAAGAAATGCCACCTTGAGAGTTAGGTGTCTCAGTGACACTGTGCGCAACGGCTAATAGGGTTCTGTGGTCAGGGCAAGCAAAACCCGCGGCAGGTCCCATGTTGGATAGCGGTGTATAACCGGTGGAGAAATGTTAACGGCCGCCTTCAGAAATCGCCGAATCAGCGGATGCGCCGATAGAGTCACAGCGGTGTCACAGGTGAGTACTGTAGAGAGAGCAGCAATTTGGCGGCGCAGCGTATTAGGGGCCAACCCTTTTTCCAGGCCAGCTTGTAAAAAACGTAACACGCCCACAATAGTAAGCTCTACCGGGCACAATTGAACTGTTGAGCACCAAACACAAAATGCTTTCCATGTGGCGGAATAAATGCGGTTGGTTGAAGCCCGCCGTGACGACAGTAACGTGTCTATGATTGCGTCGGGCACTCCACGATGACTTAGGCGACGCCGGTCAAGTGCCAAGCGGTCAACTTGAGCCATTGCGGGTCCGGATAAGTCATGGACCCCTGGGAAAGCGAAGACGCGGTCGGAGGAATCCTCCATGGGGGGCTGATCGAAAGCGCCCTGAGGTCCGCGAACCATGCTCTCCTGGGCCAATGCGGGGCCAGGAGAATAACTTCCGCCTCCTCGGCGATGATCCGACGGATGACCTGCGGAATCACTGCCAGAGGAGGAAAGGCGTATAACAGGCCCCTCGGCCAGGGGCAACGCAGAGCATCTATGTCCTTGGCGCCTTGCGAGCGGTATCGAGAGACAAACCTCGGGAGTTTGGCATTGAGTGGAGTCGCGAAGAGGTCGATCACCGGAAGGCCGAATCTCTGTACCAGCTGGTGGAAAATGTCCTGATGCAGGCTCCACTCCGCCGAATCCACCGCATTGCGACTGAGCCAGTCCGCTGTTGTATTGTCGACTCCCGAGATGTGCTCCGCTCGTAGGGAGAGCAGGTGGCGCTCCGCCCAAAGTCCCAGCGCTTTGGCTTCCGACATGAGACCCCTGGAGACCGTGCCACCCTGATGGTTGATGTGCGCCTTGGTGGTCACATTGTCGGTCATCAGTAGGACATGTCGGTCTTGAATGACATGCTGGAATTGTTGAAGAGCAAGAAACGCTGCTCTGAGTTCCAGAATATTGATATTCAGCAAGGTCTCCGACTGAGACCACGCTCCTTGGGCTACGTGAGAAAGAACGTGAGCCCCCCATCCTTGCAGGCTGGCGTCTGTTGTCACCGTCACCCGGCTGGGTTCGAAGAAGCTTGAGCCTTCGGATATCGCCGGGGAACGCCACCACTGGAGGGAGCGACGGACAGAGGATGGGATACAGATTTTGGATGCTGAGTTACTCTTACCCGCCCGTTGGTATGGTAACAAGAGCCATTGTAGATCCCTGGAGTGTAGTTGTGCCCAGGGAGTAATATGGATGGCCGAAATCATTTTTCCAAGTAGAGAGGAGAGCAGCTTCAATGGGGCTCTCCTGAGGCAGAGGACCTGCTGGACCATGGTGACAAGATTGTCCTGTCTCTCCTTGGAGAGGAACACCCGGCACTCCAGGGAATCCACAATAGCCCCAAGGTGGGTAATTCTGTTGGTGGGCTGGAGCTGGCTCTTTTCGATGTTTAAAGAGAAGCCATGCTCTTCTAAGCACTCCATAGTTAACTGAAGGTCAATCTCCGCCTGGGAGCAGGAGGATGACAGGATTAAAATGTCATCCAAATAGCAGTGAAGGCGGACTGGAATGGCCCGCATGCTCGCCGCAAGAGCGGCAAGGATCTTGGTGAAGACCCGCGGGGCGGAGGACAGACCGAATGGAAGTGCAGAGTATTGATAGTGGTCGGACATATAGCAGAAGCGAAGGTACTTTTGGTGGGAAGGCCGAATTGGTACGTGAAGATAAGCTTCTGTCAAATCAATAGAGGCCATGAAGTCGCCTTTCCTCACACACGCCAGGATGGATTGCAGCGTGTGCATCTTGAACCTCTTATAAGCAACGTATTTGTTGAGTCGTTTGAGGTCCAAGACTGCTCTCCACCCCCCCGAGGATTTTTCGACAAGGAACAAATTGGAATAGAATCCTTGCCCCCATTGGTCCTCCGGAACCCGTTGGATAGCATGGATCTCCAAAAGGTGCTGGATTGCGGCTAGCATGAGAGACCGCTTTTGGGAATTAGAGGACTGGGGGCACCTCATAAAAAATCCCGGTGGGGTGGAGAGGAGGTCGAGTGCGAGTCCCGATGTAATGGTCTCTCGCACCCAACTATCCGAAGTAGTCTCTTCCCATCACCCGGCAAAAAACCGCAGACGACCCCCAATGGGAAGGACCGAAGGATCTACTTGTTGCGGCGGTAGGAGCGCCCGCCTGCACCCCGAAAAGGGCGCTTGGCCAGAGGTTCTGCCTTAGGCCTATCCTGCCCCTGATTTTGTCGGCCACCCGCCTGATATCTGCCCCTATACCTAGGAGCCCGGTATGGACGTCGGGGCGAAGGAGGAGGGGGAGGTGTGGAAGGTTTGGAAGGACCCCTACGGGTGCAGTTGGGAAGAACCTTCCGCTTGTCCTTGGACTCGACAAGGTACGAATCCAAGGCCCCCCCAAAAAGGGACTGACCCTGTACAGGAGAAGTGGCCAGCCTCCATTTGTGGCGAGCATCTGACTGCCAGCCACGGAGCCAGTGCATGCGGCATGCCACGACGGATGCCCCCATTGATCTTGCCGCAAAGCGTGCGCTCTGTAGGGTGGCGTCTGATGTGAATTGTGCCACCGCCAGTAACTTGTTAATGTCCTAACGTGTGCGCACGTCGGACGATTGTTCTTGAAGAGCTTTGAGCCAGCGAATGGAGGTTCGGCAAAAAAAGGATGCTGTAGCCGATGCTCTGACGGCCCAGGCGGCTGACTGGTGAGCCCGTAAAATTGCCTGCTCCGCTCGGCGTTCTTCCAGACGTAGCAGTTCCTCGCCATCACCCGGGAGGGGATTGGCGGAGTAGAGGGCCTTGATGGGCTCATCCACCAGCGGGACAGGCAGGTGTTGTGCCAGGCCTTGAGCCACATTGTAGTATTTTTTGTCTAAGGAGGACAGGGCGGCTCCTGTGATGGGAACCAGCCATTGTTTTGTGACCGCCTCGATGAACAGTTTGGGGGCCGGTATGACTTCCTCCTGTGAGGTTGTTTCTTCAAAGAGAGGGTCACCCGGTTCCTCCCCAGGCGATTTGAGTTCCACTGGAGGCATTTTCGCTGCCGCCCGTGCTTTATGAAGAAGCGACTTAAATAGGGCCGGGTTAAAGAGGCCAGTTGTCGCAGGAGGTTCAGGGGCCAGGTCCTCATCAGCCGATAAGTCCAAGTCCTGCCCCTGGTCGTCTGCGTCGCGCAGGGACTTAGGAGATCCGTGAGGTGAGGCAGCGTCGGTCTGCAGCGGTTGGTCCCATTCAGCGACCGGCGCGAGGCGTCGAACCGGGGTTGCCGGGGGAGGTAGGCCAGATGTAGAAGGCGTAGAGGCCGAGGTGCGTTGAATGCCCGCGGCGATGCCTTCCTTAATGGCAGCTTGAATCAGAGCCTGAACTTCAGGGCTCTGGAAAATGACAGACGCTGAAACTTGTTGGGGTGCTGGAGAAGGCACCCGCAGGGCCTGGGGTTCCTCCCAGATGTCATTGTCACCCAGGCAGAGGTTGGGGTTGTCCAGAGACAGAGCCCCCGAAGATTGTCTGGAACGGGAAGGCAGATTTTCACCTACGTCCCTTGGACTGGAGGAGATGGGGGTTGGCTTCTTGGCCTTCTCAGGAGCCTTGTCCCGATGACCCCCATCCTTTTGTGGTGCCTGTCGCAGTGGAGAGCGATCCCTGTGAGGAGCAGGGGTGAGCCTGGCCTCGCCCTCAGGCGGCTTCTCCTTACTTGGTTTAGCTCTGTGCTTGCCCCCCTTGTCCGCCATTGTAAGAGGAGGAGGGTGGTTGGAGCTGGCGGGCTCACGCGAGCGCGGAGGCGACAGCCAGCTGATGCCTGCAAAAATGAGCGCAGCAAGTGTCCACGTTGAGCCTGGAAGAGCAGGCAGGCGCTTGCGTGGCGAGCCGGCTTCCCCGGCAGCGTCAGCGGCTCTGCTCGGCGCCCCGCCCATCAGCTGTGGAGCGCGAGGGCGGGGTGAGCTGTCAAATGCCGGGTGAGCTGTCAAACGCCGGAAGAGCAGACAGGCGCTTGCGTGGGCGAGCCGGCTTCCCCGGCAACGTCAGCGGCTCCGCTCGGCGCCCCGCCCGTCAGCTGTGGAGCGCGAGGGCGGGGTGAGCTGTCAAATGCCGGGAGCAGCCGGGAGGCGCGAGACGGCTTGGGTGGGCTGGCCGGTCTTCCCCGGCGACGTCAGCGAGTCCTCTCTCTCCGCCCCGAGTAACAGCTGAGACGCGCGAGGGCGGGAGAGCTGTTAAATGCCGGCTCGCTCAGTAAAGCTGCTGGATGAGCTCTGCGCCTGCGCACTTGGTGCCTGTTCTCGGAATCGGCAGAGCAAAGTGGTACATTAAGCATAACAAGCTTAATCCATGATTCAGAAGTATGGATTTAGGTCAATTGCTAACTTATCCTGTTCAGGTTCAGAAATGAGAAGGTAGGTGTACTTGGCTTTACTCATTCAGAAATCCAGTCTTTTCTACTTGTAACAAAAAAGGACAAAAGAAAAAAAATAGAAAATACACAGGAGCTAGGTGAGCTTGTTGGTTTAGAGACAGAAGCCAAGATGACCTGAGTAAATTTCTTAAATTGTTTTTCCTAGTGAAATAAGGTCATTTGTTAATCCAACTCTAGAATAGTTTTCAATAGGTTTCTACATGAAAACTAAGAGTTTAGGAAGCTTGACTAATATAAAAATATTCAGCTGTTCTCATACATCCAAATTCAAAAGTTGTTTAAGAAACATATGCTTGCTGAAAAAATAGCAAATCTAATTATTATTAATTTTATATATACTTGGAAGTAAAAAAAAATAACCCACAAAAATGTAACATTTTTTCTCTAGATTTTTAACTACACTTTTTTTCTTTTAAAAATATAGTATGTATTAGACTTACCAAGTTGATTTGAACTGTGTTTTCCCAGTTCATTTCATCATTCACTCCAGCATTATTGACCAGAATATCCAGATTTCCAAAATGTTGAATTGTTTTCTTAAATGCATCTGTAAGGAAATTTGATATTTATTTCCATAGAATAATATGTAATGATTGATGACAATACCATCAGAACTATGATTGTGCTTTAACAAAGTGACTCCATAGTGATATAGTTATAAGTATGACTTTTCAAATCATTCATCATATATATTGATTTAACTTTTATCAATGGAATGCATACCCTAATATATAGACATTTTATTTATCCACATTGGTGAATGGATATGGTCAAAGCAAAAATGGTTTGCAAAGATATAAAGTTATGAAAAAACTGTAGCGAATGATATTTGGATGTAAAGTAAGGAATATAATTCATTTTCTTTTCTCATTTATTTTTAGTTACCTTAGGTTACTACTTCCCACTATTTTTCTATGGTTCTGTTGATTAGCCCCAAAAGAAATAGAATGATGGGTATGCGTCGTGTGTGTGTGTCTGTCTGTGTGTCTGTGTCTGTGTGTCTGTGTCTGTGTATCTCTACATATAAGTCCCAGTAAATACAATTGAGCTTAACCCAAACTACTTCTGTGTGGCAAAGATATTACTCTACCATAAGTCCTAGATAGCCTATAAGGACTGAAGTGAAAAACTAATACATCCAGAACTAGTGGAAAGTATAAAAAATGAAACTTGGAAGAAGAAGTGAAAGAAGCTGTATGAACTGAGGAGCAGCTAGGAGCAGGATTTTAGAAATACCAGTTAAATATTTGGTGATATAATGACGAATGAAATAGAAGATGTTATAGATATTAGTATTCAAGAAAGATGTCAGTGAGAAAGGTGTCATAAACATGAAAATGTTGAAAAATACTAATGCTGCATGTCTAACAATGCAGCTGAAGAAATGCTAAAATGCAGGGGTGATTTGCTTAAGGAGCAAACTTAAGGTTTGTTTAAGGATCTTAAACTTGTGCAAACTCCTTAAGTGTAAAGATCACATCTACATCTGATGACAGAAGATTGCTGTCTGTTACAGTAGCAAAGAGTAAAATGCAAGAATGAATGCAGGGATTACAAGGGATTAGTTGAAGAGTGTTTGGAAAGTGTGACAGGATTAAAATGCTATCTATTAGATATTAGGGAGTTTGGTCTAATACTTAACACACCATGCTAGAAAGTGGGAGACTGTGAACTCTGGCCTTAGCTATGACCTTGGGCCAGTCACTCTCTCAGCCCTACTCACTTCACAGGGTTGTTGTTGGGAAAATAGGTGGAGGAAGGTATGCTGGATATGTTCGCCATGTTCAGTTATTTGTAAAAATAATAAAGGCCAGATATAAATAAATATTGTAATATTTAATATAATAAATAATAAATATTACCTTGCTGAATTCATTTGGAGAAAACTTGTGTCTTTTATAATAGTAGTAGAGAAGTATTTTATTTATGCCCTAGCTTTGGTTTAAAGGTGGAAAAGGAAGAAGTAAAAGAAGTTCCTATATATTCAGAAAGGGTATTGAAATAACAGTGTGTGACTTTCATTTCAGGGAGAAGGTCTAATGTTCATGGATTAACTGTTTGTGGTTAACCAGAAGGGGGAGTTGGGACAGTAGTAAAAGCTCAGTGAAAATATTGGTTCATTGTGTAACTACTGGGGAAGGAAAATCCCAGACAGAAAATCATGAAAAAAGGTTTTAAAATATCAATACCAAAATGTCTTCACACAAATACATGGAATGAATATTCTTGGAGTATTGCCAGCAATTTTGGGTCTTCTTAAGGTATGGCAGAAAAAAATATTTGATTTGAAATAAGCTATAATTCAGTTATAGAAAATATCCGCAAGAGTCCACTGCTTTTTTAAAAAATACATAAACATCTAGATATTAGAGGAAGTATGAAAAATGCTTCTGAGTACTTAAACTAGAAAAATGAAAACTGAAGAAAACCTGTCTGGACAGATTGACCAGTTCCTAGTCTGCAATATGTTTAAAAATTTAGGTGAAAAAGATCAGAAAAGGAACCAAAACGACGAAGCTGAATTGGAACTGAAGGAAACAACATTGGGGATATTTGACTTAGAAAACTGTGAGTATAATATAATTAGGAAATTCATTTGGGCCAAAAAGAAAGCTAGGATTAAAACTAGCTCACTATACGATAAAAGGCAGAGGGGCGGTCTTGGACTTCCGGATTGGGAGAGTTACTATATAGCAGTGGCACTCAGTTGGATGAAAGAGTGGGTAATATTAAGAAATAGTAGAATCCTAACCCTGGAAGGTTTTGACTTACACGCTGGGTGGCATGCGTTGCTATGGGATGGAAAGCATAAGACACATGCCTACTTTCAAAGGCATTACATAAGAGGGTCCCTAATTGAAGTCTGGCTTAAAATAAAGAAAGAGCACTATCCTAAAATCCCTAAATGGCCTTCCACCACTGAAGCTATTATTTATCCTAATATACTAAATAATAAAAAAAATTTCACCTATAAACAAATTCTGGACGATTACGACAATATTCGATCAAGGCAGGAACTCAGAACACTTGGAATTGAATTAGATTGGTGGCACTATCTACAAATAAGTACAAGGTACAACAAGGATGCGATACAATCCGGCTTTCAAAATGAACATGCCCTAGATAAAAATTTATTAGGACCAGATGGAAAAATAATTTCTCGGCTTTATAATTTTCTGATAGAATATAAACTTTTCGAAGAAGTGGTGAAAGAAAACATGATAGCCTGGGCACAAAACTTTGGCTATCCAATTACACTTTCAGAATGGGACAAAGTTTGGGAATTAAATTATAAACTTACATTAGCGGCCTCATACAAAGAAAATTTATATAAAATGTTCTACCGCTGGCACCTCCCCCCTGCCCGTTTGGCAAAAATGTTCCCAACAACCTCTCCGAAATGCTGGAAATGTAAAAAGGAGAGAGGAACATATTACCACCAATGGTGGACCTGTCCCAAAGCTATAAATTTTTGGAATAAAATTAGAGCCTGGTTGGGAGAAATACTACAGAAAGAAATTGTTTTAAAGCCTGAATTGTTTTTACTGGGGATATTGCGTACAAGATATTCAAAAGAAGAAAGATACCTAATTTTACACATAACCACAGCAGCTAGACTATCATACGCCCAGAACTGGAAATCAGAACACGTGCCCACTGCTTTGATGGTGCTTAGAAAAATACTTGATTGCGCAGAAATGTACACACTGACAATGGAGATTCATGGAAAAGACGACACGGATTTTTACAAAATATGGAATAAGTTATACAATTGGATTAATTTTTGGACCAAAAATTAAAAAATTGGCTATAAGGATGAAGATGAATTGAGATATATCCATAAATGCTCATAACCTTTCTTTATAAGCTGTAAATAAATTACGGATGATATTCACCGACAATTATGATATGGAATGTACTTAAAATGTATATATAGATATAGATGCAAAACAAACACTTTGACAACGCTGTTAAAGTATTGGATTATTTCTTGTTGTTGTTTGTAAATATTTGTACTTGTTTGTGTTTGTGTGTTTTGTTTGTGTTTTTTCTTATTGTAAAAGTTTAGTAATAAAGACTATTTTTTTAAAAAAAGAAAACTGTGAGTAAAGGGATATAGTAAAGCATTATTAAAGTATGGATTGTGTCGAGAAAATGAACATCATTTTTTTCTTCATACGTCACAAAACTGACATTAGGATCTCTCAATGAAGACAAGTGGTGGTAAACTGGAGACTTAATTTTAAGGGCTCATTCTCTCTGTTGAGAAACCTTTTTAAATGTTTTTCCATTTTCACAAATACTTTTATAAGCCAATAAAAATAAACTATTGTCCTTATACTACAAATTATATACAAAGAGTGCCTCTTGTTTTTTCTCCAGCAGATTAACAGTTATTCCTCTGGAAACTGTTCACAAAGGTGTCTCAGAAAGATAAGAAGTTCAAATGATTAGAGTTGTAACTTTCGAAAAGAAGATTCAGACTAAATGGTTCAAGGAAAGCTTCTTGGCTAAATGTATTTCAACTCTTGTCCTATTTTATCTTTGCTTTAAATAGTTTTTCATGAGAATACATTGTTCTTATATATTAGGATCTAAAAAACTCATTGAAGCCAGTGGGCATTGCTAAGTGTAATAGGTTTAAAATCATACCAAGCCACCCAGTTGTCAGCAAAGCTGATTCCTCTCCTCCTCTGCAATTTACAGAGCAGCCTAAATTATGCTTTGAACCATTTTTAAAACTTGAAGAAGTTCAAATGTAGTTTGTGAAGCAGGGACAAAGGGCTTTGTAAAAGGGGAAATACAACGTTTATGTTATAGGTACCAAATCCTAAAAAAACTTATTTGAAAGAAACGGTCTGTTCTTTATGAATAAATATAATGCAACAATAACATTTAAATGTCAATGTCCATAGTATACTACATTTGGAAAAGACTGTATTTGAACAGTTTTAAATTTCATACACAAACTTTGATCCAAAATTCATAAATAACCTATATTTGTTATTTACATAATATGTCAATATTGCTAATATTTCACAATTTGCATTTATAAACCTGGTTAGATGCAAACTTCTTTCTAAAAACTATAATTGCATATTGACATAGAAAACATCATTTCAATTTATGATCAGTAAGTAATAAAATATGTCTTTGTTTTAGTGAAGTTTCATATGTTCATGATTCAAAATATATATCATTTTATCTCTACTGCCTACTGGTGCAGATATATCTGCACAATTAGTTTACATATTATTACAACGAACAAAACTTTATCACAAAGGCTATTTTCTTTGCTCTACAAGCTTTTATAAAACTTTTACATATGATGCCCCAGACTTCCTGGAAGGAAGGAACAGGAACAATAGTCATCTCTAGAATTTGAATGAACCAGCAACTTGATTACCCATTTCAAACTTATCACCTCCACATAGAAAACACTGATCCGAATAGTGTGTGCTCCTTTGAATCTTTCATACTAAAGGACCGACAAGAAACTGATATTGGGGTTAACTGGAAGCACTAATCTATTCATGAGAAGGTTCAGATTAAGACTGCTGACAGATCTCAAATACTTCCTGTTGAGTCCTGGTACTGAAGAGACTGGAGACAGGCTTGTAACAAACAGCTCTTTATTGTAGTTCAGTAAGATCCAGCAAAAAGCCAGGCTGACAGCTCTCCTTTTTATACAGAGCTGTCAGATGGCTCAATCAATCAGCGGTCTCCCTTTTCCGCTTAAATAGCGGACCTTGAAGTAAACAGTATGTTCTTAATACATAACACACCTCCCCTCTTGGTTTAGTCCAACCCAATAGCATACGTAGTCCCATAGATAGGCGGGGCGTTGAGGGACCCTAGTGGACCTGCACAGATCAGTAGGGGAGTTGGCTTCGGACAGAGAGGATAGATTTGTCGTTTCTGGCTCCGCCTGTGGAACCTCCTGGAATGGCCTGGGCGGGGCTGAGGATTCTACTTGAACTGGTTCCAGGATGTCGTGTGGCTGCGACTCTGGCTCCACAGGTGAGTGTTCAGTTGCCCACAGGGTTGATTTAGCTGTAGGGAAATCATTATTAAGAAATTGTTTTGTAATCTCGTTTAAGGGTTGGCGGCTACGCAGTTGGTCGATATGGCGCCGTTTTCTCCCATCGCTTAGTACTACGACGTAAGATTTTGGACCTGTTGTTTCACTAATCTCCCCAGGTAGCCATAAGGCCCCTTCAGAAAAGTTCCTAGCGAACTCCGGGTCATTTACCTGGAAGGTTCTGTTTTTTGTGGAAGTGGCTTGTTCTTTCTGATTGGAATAGTTTGGGTGTAGTCTATCTAGCACAGACTGTAGCTGCTGGCCCATAAGTAGCTCAGCTGGGCTTCTCCCGGTAACTATGCTGGGAGTAATATGTTGTACTAGGAAGAATTTGTCTACACGGGCCTGCCAGTCGCCTGGTCCTAACTGCCCCAGGGCCTCCTTGGCTGACCGGACCATGTGTTCAGCTTGTCCATTACTGGCCGGGTGGAAAGGAGTGGTCAGTGCATGCCTTATGCCTAATTCAGCTAAGCCTTCAAATTGGGTTGCTGTAAGTTGCGGCCTGTTGTCAGATACCAGCGTGTCAGGCAGCCCATGGATGGCAAACAACCATAGTGCCATTTGGTTTCTCCCACTCTTGCATGGGGGTTCTGGGTAGTGCAGGCCTAGACTCTTGGCATGGTGTGCAACCCGTTATCCACTCTTCGATTTGCTTGTCCATGTTGGGTCACCACACATAGCTTCGTGCTAACGCTTTCATCCTGACCACCCCTGGGTGCCCCTCATGCAAAGCTCTTAGTATCTCCTCTCATATCTACGGAGGAACAATTATGTGATCGCCCCACAATAGGCAACCCCCTTGCGCTGAAATCTCCTGCTGTCTGGTTACGAAAGGTCTGAACTCAGGTTTAACTGGGCCTTGCAGCCATCCCGTCCACACCCAGTTTAAAATAGTCCTGGAGGCAGAGTCTCATGCAGAGTGGGCGGCAATGTCGGCTGAAGTCACCAGGCCCGAGTTCGCACAGTCAATGAGTAGCACAGGGACGCCTGGAGTGGGGTCGTCCATGAGTTCGGGTAGAGGGTACCAGCTCAGGGCATCAGCATGCCCCATGGCTTTGCCTGACCAATGTATCAGTCCGTACGAATAGGCAGTCAGGAATATAGTCCACCTTGTCAGTCGAGAGAAAGGGAGGTCGGGGTGGGCCTGTCGCCAGCAATAAGCCCTAATAAGGGCTTGTGATCAGTGACCAGCTCGAAGTCTCTACCGTAAAGATATTTGTGAAAGCGTTTCACCCCGGCTACAGCAGCTAGGACCTCCCGGTCGAGTTGGCTATAATTGCATTCCGCACTGGAGAGCGTTCTGGAAAAATACGCTATACTGGCCATTTGGTAATCTATGGCTTAGTACAGCCCCCACCCCAAAAGGGGAGACATCACAAACAAGTACGACCGGGAGAGTTTCGCTAAACTGCATCAGGAAACTGTCTTCTGACAGGAGGCTTTTGACGGCTCTGAATGCGGCCGCCTCTGTCCTTCCCCAAACCCAAGGGGCATTTTTTGACAATAGTTTGTGTAAGGGCTCAGCCATCTAGCCTTATTTGCTAGGAAAATGCTGTAAAAGTTCAGCAGGCCAAGGAATGCTTGTAGCTCGATCTTGTTAGTAGAGGCAGGGGCATCCCTGATTGCTCTTACTTTATCCTTAGTGGGGTGTATGCTGGTCCCATTGATTCTGTACCCCAAGAATTCTACTTCCGGTACCCCGATCTGGCATTTGCTTGCCTTTGCCTTTAATCTGGCAGCTCTGAATCTAGATAGGACTTCCCTAAGCCTCTCTCTCAGTTGGACCTTGTTGGGTTGCAGAACCGAACCAGACAGTTATAGAGGTGCAGATGACAGACTCAATGATTCCTCTGTAGAACTCTATCAGCAGCTCCTTGGGCAGTTTGAGCTTCCTGAGTTGGCACAGAAAGAACATTCTTTGTTGTGCTTTTTTGATGACGTTTTTGATGTTAGGTGACCATTTTAGGTCTTGATATATGATAGAACCTAGAAATTTGAAGGTCTCTACTGTTGATACTGTGTTGTCTAGTATTGTAAGAGGTGGTAGAATGGCAGGATTTCTCCTAAAGTCTACCACCATTTCTACGGTTTTGAGTGTGTTCAGTTCCAGATTGTTCCGGTCACACCACGAGGCTAGTTGTTCAACCTCCCGTCTGTATGCGGTTTCATCATTGTCTCGAATGAGACTAATCACTGTTATATCATCTGCAAACTTCAGTAGTTTAACAGATGGATCATTTGAGATGCACTCATTGGTATATAGAGAGAAGAGAAGTGGTGAGAGTACACAGCCTTGGGGGGGGGCTGTGCTAATTGTACAGGTATCTGATGTGATTTTGCCTAGCTTCACCTGCTGCTTTCTGTCTCTTAGGAAGCTTGTGATCCACTTACAAGTCTTTTCAGGTACTGCTAGCTGATTTAGTTTAGTTAGAAGAATGTCCAGTATGATGGTATTGAATGCTGAACTAAAGTCTACAAAGAGGACCCTTGCATACGTCTTTGGAGATTCAAGATGTTGTGGGATGTAATGCAAAGCCATATTAACAGCATCATCTGTCGATCTATTTGCTCGGTATGCAAATTGCAGGGGCTCTAACAGTGGATCCATGATGGTTTTCAAGTGAGGACATCACTAGCCTTTCAAAGGTTTTCATAACTACAGATGTTAAGAGCAACTGGTCTGTAGTCATTCAGTTCCTTGATGGAGGGCTTCTTCAGCACTGGGATGATAGTGGAGCATTTGAAACAAGAAGGAACATGGCATATCTCTAGTGATTTGTTGAAGATTTGGGTGAAGATGGGGGCCAACTGCTGCTGCCAGGTTGCTGGTAGCACAGTATTGGAAGAAAGAAGATATATCTACCATTGAGGAATGGACAACAAAAGTTGCACATCTGGCAGAAATGGCCAAAATTTCATCATATCTAAAAGAACACTCAAATGAGAGAGATATATTGGAATGGAGTAGATGGACTGATTATATTCAAAAAAAGTATCAGATTAAGAAGATATATATAGTTTAATAATGATATATGTTAAGAATTTTAGAATGGTTTAATAGATTCTAAATAATGTGGAGTTAAAGAATTAGAGAAATTTTTGAATTTATAATTTGTTAGTATATTTTACATTTATGTTTATTGAAAATTATATCCTGTGCTTTTTCTGGGAAGTGGGGGGGAGGGTGGGTGGGGGGAAGGGGGGTTGGGGGAAGGGGGGGAGAAAAAGTTAAAAATGTTTGTACTTTGTACTAATAAAACTTTTTGAATAAAAAAAGAAAAAAAGAAGAGTTTTCCACGTTTGCTGGTTCATTTGTTGAGAACTGATTCCTTAGCTTTTCAGAGTAGCTTCTTTTTGCTGCTCTGATCTCCCTTGTTAATACATTTCTAGCCTGATTGTACAGCATTTTATCACCTTTTCTATAGGCTTCCTCTTTGGAATGACATAGCTGCTTAAATTTAGCTGTGAACCAAGGTTTGTTGTTGTTGTATATTTGCAAGTTCCTGGTCGGTACACATAGGTCTTCATAGAAGCTGACATGTGATGTTACAGTATCTGTGAGTTCATTCAGGTCTCTAGAGGTATCTTCAAAAATATTCCAATCAGTGCAGTCAAAGCAAGTCTGTAGCTTTAACTCTGCCTCCTCAGTCCAAGTCTTCACTGATTTAATTGTTGGTTTTGTGGTTTTAAGTCTTTGCCTGTAAGCAGGTACAAGGTGAATCATGCAATGATCAGAGTGTCCCACAGCTGCTTGTGGTAAAGACCGATCAGCATCTTTTAGTGTTGTGTAGCAATGGTCTAAAGTATTCTTGACTCTAGTGGGACAATTGACATGCTGAAAGTATTTTGGTAGCTCTTTCCTTAAGTTTGCCTTGTTTAAATCTCCCAAACTAATGGCCAGTGAATAGGGGTATTTGGCTTCAGCCTCCATAATCTGATCAGCTAGAGTTAATTTTTTGTTTACACAGGCTTGTGGCGGGATATACACCGCAATTAGTAGAAATGAAGTAAACTCTTGAGGAGAATAAAAGGGTTTGCAGTTGATAAGTAAGGACTCCAAGTTTTCATCACAGAATTTTTGTATTATAGTTATGTCCTGAGACCAGCTGTTGTTGATATACTGTATATATATACGCCTCCTCCCTCCCCCCCCATAATTGTACAATCCTGTCTGCTCTAAGTATCTGAAACCCTGGTATATGCATGCTATTGTCATCAATTTCCTCATTTAGCCAGGATTCAAAAAGCATAGGGCAGCTGCATTATGAAAATCAGAATTGCATCTGTTTAAAAGGAGTATTTCATCCATCTTGTTAGCAAGTGAACATAAATTGGTAAGAAAGATTGAAGAAAGTGGGCTTTTTAAAATTCCCTTATTCCTTAGTCTATTTAAAATTCCCGCCCTTTTACCTCTTCGTCTCTGCCGTCTGCGTTTGCTTTTGGTGATCCATAGTTCCAAGGAATTAGCTTCCTCCTGTGTTAAAATCTCCGTGTTTGTAAAGACAGGAGGGGGTGAGGTTACAGAGAGCTGCTCCTTAAAGAAACGTTCCCTAATTCTTAGCAGATGGTCTCATGAGTATAAAATCCGTAGAGAATCACAGTGAATAATAGAAAAATGCTTTAGAGTTTTTGCCAGTTATAGTCAAATCTGGATCAGGAGGCACTTAAAACAAACCTGTTGTATTGGCAAAGATTACTGCCATTTGCAGTATAAGGGTTTGCCTTTCAGAATCATCCAGAAGCTTTAACTGATCTAAAATGCATTGTGTTTTTGAGTGCAATTCAGATGCTGGTCATCATGTTTAAAACTCTACATGGCTCAGTGTCTGGCTAAAAGACCATCTTTCCCAGATGAGAGTCAAATGTAGAGTCCAACATTTTGTGCAACAACATACCCATGGAATGAGGATGACCCCAATCTTTGTAGCCTTCTGGAAAGTTGCAAAGACTTGAGTTTCCCAGAAAGCCTTTTGGAACCGATTCTAAAACCATTGATCCTAGAAACAGCTCTACAATACTGTTCTATATTATTTTACACCATTTACCATATTAGTTTATTACTCTTTAGTGTATGTACTTTAAATTTCCTAAATCCAACAGATTATAGATTTCATAAAAAAATTCTATCATGAATCTCTGCCTAGGATCAGAAACAATACTCCTGTTTGATAGTGAGCCTCACATCATTTGAATACCAACATTTCTAATTCATTCTTTAATTACTTTATTCAGTGTGGTAATAGCCACTAAAGCATTGATGGCGAATCTTTTGGGCTTGGCACGTCAACAATTTTTAAAAATGCCTAACTTGATTCTGCTGACATGTCACCCTCCCCCCCCTTTCCCAGACAAAAGCGAAACAATTCATAACAGAGTTGTTTTGGATAATGAAATTAAATAAATACTTACATAATTATAAATATTTTTTATTTGTCTTCATCTCTCAGACTAACATGCATATCCAAGTCAGCTCTGGTTCTCATGAGGCCTGGAGCTTTGGAAAATGGTCTTGCTTTTTGGATGCTTCAGAGAGCACAGTATAGTGTAGCCTCTGGAGACTCCACAAATTGTGTGAGAATTTAACATGCTTTTTGGAGACTGCTGAACTTCAAGAATGTGATGTGCTCTCTGTGGCATCCATGTATACTACATAAAATCAAACTGCTAAGTATTTCAGTGTCCTGACCTGTTCAATTTGATTATCATCTATCAACTGCGTATAAATTTTGGACTTTTTAGCAAAAATTATTTGTCATAAATAGGTTTTCCATATAATAAATGACAGGAGGTTTCAGCGTTTTTCTCAGGCTTATTAAGATAGCAGACTGTACTTGCATACTTGAAGTAACAACACGTATCTGTTTGGCTAGATGGAGATCAAGACTTATTATTTCAGCTGCATGACATTTAAAATAGGGCATTAAAAAACCTTTTGGAAAAAAAACTTCTAACCTTTCAGTTTTTCTTCATTTGAAACATCACAAGGAATGAAGATAGTTCTCTCTGGATCATACTGCTTATCAAAGGCATCTTTGCTGACTTTGCCTGCATCTGCATTCAGATCCACAAGTGCCACCTAGGAAAAAGGAAACAGTGTTCCCACACAGACCTATGAAATTAGGTGCATATCCTGACATAGAAGACAGAAAAATTAGTTATACCTTTCATAGACATAAAACAGGGAAAGAAAGAAGGGCTGTTTGAGAGAGTAGTGATTAGCTGATATAATATCTACATTTGTACAAATATGTAGCTTTATATGAAACAAATGTGGTAGAAATTGGAAGCATATTACCTAACCATTTTGCATTATATAACTTATTTGAGAACATAAATCCTAGGCATTTCAAAAGGAGGCTAAGTAAGTTTCAACTGTTTGAAATGTGTCACTCCCTAGAAGTTCTAGATTTTACAACCTAAAAAATGAAGGAACATAAAATTTCCTGACAGCAAGCCAGTTGAATTTTGCATGACATTAAGTGCACATGGAATACATTATCAGCCTATATATATATGGAACAGTAGTATTTTCAGAGATTTGGACAAAACATGCATGCCTATTTTTATCAACCATGTTTATCATGTTAAAATAATTTTAAAATTAAAAACTGAATACAAACACCAAATCCTACTCCAAATAGGCCCAGGAAAGTACAGTAATGTGTTTTATATTGACCGTTCTCGAAAGAGAATTAAAGGAAGATTTTATCCATTATCCGCACATATCAATAAATATGTTGCACTTTGAAACTAGTACCATCCATTCTGTAGCTTCTAACCCGCTCCACCTCCCCCCCTTACCCCCCCCCCCCCAAAGAGAGCAGCTGCGGAGCTCGCAGTGCTGGAGAGACAAAGCCAATAGCTCCGAGGTACTTGCATGTTCATGAAAAAGGAGGAGCCAGTTTGATCCTACGAACTCGGAGAGGAACTTCTGTCATTGCTCCCACAGCGCGGGCGAGAAGGCAAGCAACACAGGAGTGGGCTGCCTGCCAGTGATAGCGAGCCTTTTCTGCCTCCCCCCCCCGGCCTCTCCCCCCCCCCCCTGTGCTCGAGCAGCGCGCAGTTGGCGCCCTTACCTTACAACCCTTTCCCAGCAGAGCTTCGACGAAGGCTTTGCCTATGCCCTGAGCTGCCCCAGTGACCAGAGCCACTTTGTCCTTCAGGTGCATTTTGCTTCTCTTTGCACTTTCCACGAGGGTCGTCACCGGCTCCCTTGTAGCTCAGAGCTGCGCGGCCGCTCCGGCGATTTCCTTCGGCTGCTGGTATTAACCTCCCCACAGCCTCCAGGCTCGGAGGTCTGAAGGAAAACTGAATCCGACCCGTGCAAGCCGAAGTTGGTGTCACCTGCACTGAAGTTGCCTCCCTTTGTCCCTCCCTTTCTCCACCTCCACTCGCGGCTTCCCCTTCTGGTGACTGTCCGGCTGGCTGCCCCCAAGCTGAATTTCGTGTGTCAGCCTCTGCGTTTTGTTTCTTTCCGGAGATAAAGAAGCAGCCTATCTTTGTCCTCCCGTCCCCTTCCCATTTCATCTCGCTCTTCCTACGCCTCATTTTGATGAGCCAACAATTGCCTCAGGCTATTCCTGCCCTCCAGTAAGGAATCACCCGTCTGGTTAGGACAAAGCTTTGAAAGAAGGCATTTGTATAAGATGAAGAGCCCTAAAAATGAAAGAGCATGCAGAAGGGTCATTGACCTGGCTGGGACCATCCCCAATTGTTATAAAAATGTATGATAAATAAAGCAAGCAATAGATTCTGTGAAAAAAATTAAATACTCCTGAAGAAAATTAGAGCCAGCTTTTTGTGGTTTAAAATTCATGCTGATATCATTCCATTAGGAATTATGTGGCTGACCATGGAAAGTGACATCTGAATCAAATTATGACCACTAAAAGTAAAGTTATGCTACTGATTGATAGCAGTAGTATAGCTGTGGAACAACTTGTGGCCACCAGCAAAACTTATACATAGGATGCCACTTTTCAGGAATCTTATTTTGATCCTGAAATAGAGAAGGCTGCTTGGATCATTCAAATTGAAAATGTAAGATTTCCTTCTTTGATAATTTTGCCCCTTTTCTCTGTTCATTTTTAAACATTAACCTAGGAAGGAAATAGGGCTATCTGTCAGCAAGTTCCACTGGTGGTATAAACTGATGTTCTTTTGCTAATTCAAGTTAAAGCTTAATTTCTCAAATTTTACTTTAACTGAGGTCACTGATAAATTCATAGATGTCTACCAGGGGTCTTAAAAGTCTCAGTGTTACCTCTGGGTAACAGCATGCCTCCAACTAGCATTGGACACAACACATCTATTTTTTTAAATATAATTTTTATTAAACATTTTTGTTAATGGACAGAACACATCTAATTAGCACTCTGAGAATGCTAAAGCTAAGATGGGCCTTAGCCTTAAGCAGGGCTGTTTTTAGATTCACTTTCCCATATGCGTACTTTTTCAAAAGAGCTGATCTCTTTGATCTTTCTGATCTCTTGAAAGAAAAAAGAGATTTGGGAAAAAGAGCTGATCACTAAGTTTCCCATATTCAGTTTCAAACAGTATATTTTAAAGGTGCCAAATGCCCAGTTTTGGAATATTTCCTGTAGAAATTATAAGATAACGCAACTGTTTTAAAATAGAAATAAAAATAATGAAATGGAATAAAATTGAAAATGCCTTGGTTTTAAGTCTCTCATCTCTACTGGAAACACTAGAAGAGTCAAGTTTAGTGTCATAAAAAGGAAGCTGGAGAAAAATGATAACTTCACAGGATAGTAAAAAAAAATCAGTATATAGAGGTAATCCTGGATGTTCAAACGTGCTACTCAAAATCTTTTCCCATGGTCCAACTAAAGTATTGCTTAAATTCTTTGAGTCTGTTGCTGTCCACTTTTCTGAACATGAACTGGTGGGAAATACACTGCTACAATTTTAGCACACCATAAAAACCATATTTCTCCAAGCCTATTGATCAGTATGATGAGGGAGGAGAGCAAATGTCTGATGAAACCAGGCAGGTATAACATTCTGTCAAAAAGGCACAAAATCTACTACTCAAACAATCCTACTGAGTTGAATACAGGAGAAGCTGAGTCACACATAATGAAATGCTACCTTCATTATTCTGTAGATCAGCTGTCCAGCACACAAAATTTTAAAACAGCTCTTAACCTGCAGTCAAAACAAAGCTACCAACAGCTGATCAGCAGCTAGGCAAATAGTATAGTAAAGTGCACAGCTTTCTAAATCTAACTTTGCCATTATATTTTTAAGCATTATTAACAGATCTGGGTGACAAAATAGTAAAGTGGGTTTTTCTCCCTTAAATAATTGTTTGAGGTGGGGGCAGTGTTTATTACTTAGAGCTACTTCTTTGGAGTAAATATAGAATTTTTATTTTTTGGCTCTTATTTTTTTTATTTCACAAAATATTTACTTTAAGGAATGAATTAAAGAATTGAAGGAAGGGCTTGTTTCCATTATCAGAATCTCTGGATTTTACTAAGTAGCAATCATACTTATTGAAACTATTATATCGTTCATGAATTTTAATTGTTGGATTATCTGGGAATCACAAAAGTATTTTTCAATTGCTTTGATGGGCTTTTTATGCTTTATACACATATACAACTTGGCTGAATGGTTACTTGGGAAATCAACTCTTACAACATCAAAAAGTTATCTTCTTCGAATTCAGCAATATTTCCTCTAGTATAAACAGGATCTTCCTATCTTAATGAACAACTTTGGATGTATTATTATGAATGGTAGGATAAAGTTCCATAACAACTACAGAATACAACTCCACTTGTAAATTTTCTATTGGAATGTTTCAAGTTGATTGTGTTCTAATGGAAGAAAAGAGAACAATGGCAATTTTTAATAACTTGTCTTTTCATTTTTCATGCCAAAGCTACAAAAATAGCTGACATAGCTGTCAAGAACATGATAAACAATAATGCTTTGAAATGCCAATAGCAAACTTAGGAAAAATAGTTACCAGTATATTTTTCATAGTTTTCAAAACAAACAAAACCTGAGTTCAGCAAAGAACCATTAGCGATTGATTCACTTTAACAAAGTCTGTAACAAAATAAACTTTTCTGACATTTCTCCCCAATGGTGGATTAATAAGGAAGATGTCACCATTCTTGCCTTCGATTTTTAAGTTGTGTATTTGTTCTTAGCATTTTTATATTTGTGTTTTAATATTTGTGTTTTAATTGTAAACCACTCAGAGTTGCTTTGCAGAGTGAAATGGGAGGCATATAAATTTCATACATACATACCAGTGTTGGGTTTCTACCATTTCGCCCTGGTTCAGGTGTACCAGTAGCGGCAGCAGCGGAAGGCTCCGTCCACCTGCCCGGACGTCATCACGGATGCTCTGCGCATGCGCAGAAACTTTTGCGCAGAAGCTGCACGTGCACACATCTCCGAACCGGTAGCAAAGGTAAGTGAAACCCATTACTGATACATACCTACAGTACATGGCTTGAAATGATGCACAGACACCAATGCATACATTTTAATTCTGTGTTAAAGCTGGATAAGCAAAGCTGCATAGTATTTAGATTCTGCAATGTAGAAATTTAGTAGATAGCAACTAAATTTAACATACTGTATTAGTATTCTTAGAGCAGACAACACCAGCATGATGGTTGGGCATTCTGAATTGCTTCTAATGTAGTATCTTGTGGCCTTATAGTAATATAAAATGTTTGGACAGTAATTGATTTGATGGGTCAAAGAGGTTATTAGGTTCTAAGTGGATTTCAGTTGTATGAAAAGTAGGAGATAACCTTCAATTTATCTCTGGTGATAATTCAAACCAGCACACAATATGTGTGATTGTCTAGGACAAGGCAGTCTTATTTGGTGGGTGGACATATAGAAATTCAAATAACTTAAGGATGATATGAAGCAGAGATGGAAATCTCACTGCTTACTACTACTTACAGTAACTAATCAATTAAAAATACAGATCAATTATTGTAGGAAATTAGATGAAGGAAGATCTGCCTTGATAGGCAGAAATTGTTTCATCAAGAAATTTCAGCCTCAAAGCTTATCTTTGACCCCAACCGATGTCACTTCATAAAGCAATAGTGCATCCTTATGTTCAACCTCTGAACATGCTTGCCTCTCCTTTATTCTGATCTCCTTCAACAAGGGACTCAAACCATTTGTAACATAGAATTGGGCCTCAAATGTTCTTAGCTAATGCATTTCTCAAGTCTAACGGCTGACAGGAGAAATAATCAACAACAAAAAACCAATTGCAAAATACCAGAATTTGAAACAATATGGAACAAAACCCTCTTTTTCTCCAGACCTTCATGAAGGCTACTCTAATGTCAGGATAGCACCTGATCTTTGAATTGGTAGGCAGGTTCTTTTTGATTGTCCAGGAGGAGGAGCAATTTCAGTATGTAACAAACAGTATGGTCAGAATGAATTGGAACCCCCTAAGAGTTGAAACAACTCTAAATTCCCTATTAAGTTACTTATTCTCTATATCTCTGATCAGGAGATAAGCATGTGAGTGGATTTATACTCTGCTGGATTTTCTTTCTTCTCTTTTGCTTTGCTTTGTTTTCTTTTGTTGCCAACTTGGCCAAAAGTGTGAAGTACTAAAGCAGCAGAGCTGCAGAAAGCTATTTTGGATGTTTTGAATCATTGCAGAACTGTTGTAAGTTCCCAGTTCCAGAGGTGAAGAAACAGATGAGACAGTGAAGCCCAGGATCCTACCAAAAACTTAATTGTGTCATGCTTCTTAACATCCTCTTTCTCCACAAGACCAGAAATAAAATATAAGCTGCTTCAGCACAGATTCTGTAGTCAAGATAAACAGTTACTATTTGTGAAGTCAAGGATTTTGAACTCAAATTCCCAGATAGATGATGTAAACAAACAGAAAATTACACTCTCTTTCTCTAGAAGCCTGCCTGTGCTAATTTCCAGAGCATGTAGGAATATGGGAATTTAGAAGAGGAAGTAAATCCAGAATAATACTGTATTTTTGACAGGAGCCAAAATTAATTTCCTTGTCAGAAGCAAATACTTTCACTATACTTTTCTCCTTTCTTCCTTGCAATCTTGCAATTGATTATTGCATATATATTGAAATCATTACGTTTTTAAATTTTTCTTCTATAATACATTAAAACCCAGCTCTCAAAGCGCTGTGGAAGATTATGGCTTTTAGCTACTTTCTAAAATTTAAAAGTGTGTGGGCTAGCCTGATCTCAGACAGTTAGTTGTTACAAGGTGAGGGATTGCTGCTGCAAATGCAATTTTTCTCCCCTTGTTCTAAGAGTGGGTATCTGCAGGATCATCTGGCCCACCACTTCTTGTCTTGCCGCCTGGTGCCTTGGAGAATAAGTCAACCCCCTCTTCTCTGTGACAGCTCCTCAAGTACTGGAATACTCCTCAAGCACTTATCATGTCCCACTAATCCTTCTCTTCTACAGGCTAGTCATATCTAGCTCCAGACCTTTTATCATCTTTCTTGCTCTTCATTGCACCCAATATTTGTAAAAATAATACAGGGTCTGAAGCAAAATGAAGCACTATTTATTTCTTTTGGAATTTGCTTCTTTTTACCAATATCTAATAGGATAGGGGTGTCCAACCTGTATTCCCCAAAAGCTAAACATAGCAGATACGTCTTTTATATTCAGGTACAAAGTTTAACTGCAGAACATATGATCTAGATAACAGACATATAAAAGCTATCTCAGTCTTCAGAAGGAGCTCTCTCTCTCTCTCTCTCTCTCTCTCTCTCTCTCTCTCTCTCTCTCTCTCTCTCTCTCTCTCTCTCCCTCCCTCCCTCCCTCCCTCCCTCCCTCCCTCTCTCTCTCTCTCTCTCTCCCTGAAGTATTTCAAATGAACTCTTTCCTGTTTTTCAGAGAGTAAAAGCAGAGAAGGGGATATTTTCAGTCTTGCAAGATTCTGTTATGTAACCTTACAATAAGGTAGAATTAGTACACCCAGTTGTGCTTCTTGTCTGGACATGGAACTATTGGGACAACCACAGTATATATAGATCTTAAGGTGATTAGCAAACATTCTCATACAGCAGATTTCTTAATACTGCAAATAAATAAATAAATAAATAAATAAATAAATAAATAAATAAATAAATAAATAAATAAACAAACAACAACAACAACAATAATAATAATAGTGCAAGGGCTAATAAATAAACTAAACTAAACTAATAATAATAATTAATAAACTATTATTATAAATAATATTAAATTTTACTAAGTGTATCTTATTTGGCTTCCAATCAAAGCAAGGGTGTCTCAGAGGATTATTACCCTCTCTCTCTTACTTAGAAGTTGGTGTTGAAACGCCTGAAACCTGCAAGGCAAATTTCATGCCATATTTCTGCCTCTCCCAATCAGGTTTAGGAAATACATTCCTGATCAGCTTGCTCATCCATGGCCAACTCATGGATGAGTATTGTCTCTCTAAAATAAATCACTAACACAACTTAGGTCTCCTAGATTCAAAAAAGAGACAATTAGGCTAAAACTTAAAACTACAATCAAATGACTAATCCTTCTTTGTCCTAAAAAACCATAACTTTTTCTGATTGTTGTATTCACAATTCACCCTACATCTTCTGCCTGTTCCCCAAGGCAGATAAAAGCCTTATTCCAGTGCCACTACCACAAGCAACTTTCTACCTGGACAGATTTCTTCTTCTCCTTCTAATATATCTTCAGGTGGCCTAGGAATCTGGTGAATGTCAGTCCTACTAGCTAACCCTGCTACTATATAACCTGGCATTCCAACTTTATCCCTGTTAGACATCCTACTCATCACCACAAAACATAGCTGCATGAGGATATCCACACAATTTCATCAAATAGTGCTGACCATAACTCAGCCCAATATAGCACAACCAACACAAGCCATAAAAAGAACAGTGCCATACATCAAAAACATCTCAGAAATCACCAATAGACTATTACAATCACATAGAATCCTCATATTACACAATCAATTAAATCCCCCCCAAATATCCTAAACAAACCAAAAGACCCAGACGTCCCAGAAGGAAAAAAAAGGAGTCATCTACAACATACAGTGTAATGACTGCAACAGCCAATCCATAGGACAAATAGAAGGCTAGCAGAATGTATCTATGAACACCAACTAGCAGCCAGAAGACATGATAAAAACTCTTGAATTTCACAACATATGGACAGACAAAAAGATCAAAACACCTCCCCATCAGCAATCAACATTCAGAGGAGCATAGATTAAATCCAAGTTTAACACCAGACCAACAATCAAGAAGTAAACAATATTCCAATCAAGGAACTGCCAAACAAGTTAACAATAAATAGCCCAACGAAAGAAACAATCAATCAAAGAAGCCCAACCAAAGAAGCAAAACTACGCCCACAAACACTGACAGGACAAGCCACTAGAATAGGGGTTCCCAACCCCCTTTGGAAATTGGGCCATGCAAGCAGCGGGCAAGTGCAGAAAGCTCCATTTGTGTATGTGTGGGATTAAGTTGTGTGTGCGAAATAATCTCCTTCCCTCCCCCCATCACCAGTCTGCAGAGTCGGAAAAGTTGGGAACCACTGCACTAAAGTATAAACTGAGAACAAATCCCATTCTTTACTAACACTGATTATGTTACCTAATTTGGATAATAAATGTTTGCAAGAAAACAACCAAGCTCAGAGAATACCAAGGACCCTCCCACTCCCCACCCCACAAACACAAAACACAATAAACTAAAACTACATCCAGTCTCTATTATACACTATCTGGTATACACTCTGGTATTCCAGGGGAACCATTTGCTTTTGTTTCTTGTCTGTCACCCAGAAAACAACTGATCACCCAGTTTTGCCTACTTCCTGGTAAATCCGATTTCACTCTGTAGGCAATAACATGCAGCTTTGTTGATATACATTTTCTCTATCCATCCAAGAGTGATATATCCACAAAACTGCTAACTCTACTCGCCAGTCCTGATAATCTCTGAACCGGCCCTTGAGCCACTGCGGGAGCCATCCCAGCTTGTCTTTGCCTGCTCTCCTAATGACATCACTGTTTCTTAGAACCTTATTGAAAAGAAAACATGCCTAGTTTCTACCCGTTTTTATTGATTTTAAATAATAGATGCACAGCAAAATGAACTATTCCTTATGTACCATTAACAACCATCCCAGTTTTATTGCTGGAGATAGTTTACATTGATTTCAGTGCAATTCAATTATATCAGAGTTCTTTTTAATCTCGCTTTCTTTTGTATTATATTTGAATATATTTTTCTCCCACTGGACATTTTTGTCTTTTCTCTATTTCCTTTTCTAATCTTTCAATCCACCCCACCTAACCCCAAAAGTTATTTAAGTTTACTTTGAACCAGATTAAGTCAATTGGACCAGCTTAAATAATGTAAAGAACTAAAATGAAATCATAATTGTGGGAATGGAGTAAGACAGTATGGAACAGTTTATTCTCTGACATTATCATTGTGCATGTGCATGGTTGCTTTGGCAGCCAAAGCAGAAATGACCATGAAGATACAACTCTTACACCAAATTGAAGGGGACAGTCATGCAGTGGATCAATGGAACCATTGTAGGTCACAAGCATTTGTCATTTATGTGATTGTGACATAGAAAGTTTGCATAGGAGATACTGTTTTGTATTATGATGGAAAGTACCACTTCTAGGCTTCAGCTTTCTTCACTAGTGGGCTATACCAAAATGGAACTTTAACTGTGTAAGTAGGCCACCTTAAAGCCAAGGCAAGGAGGCTATGGGGTTGACCCATAAATAAGAAATATGTGATAAGACTGGGTGAGTTCCATGTTAGCCCTATTTCCTCTCATATTTCATGTGTAAACAACGAATGTTTTCAGGAAAGAACTATTTTATCAATGGGATCCTAGATTCTAGTTTTCTTAAGTTCTTATTTGTACATGAGAAATTATAACAAAAGACAGTAGAATAAGCATGTTCTGCTTCTTTTTAATGGAATTACAACATATTTCATATTCCTTCACCTGTTTCAGTTACTTGCTTTCATTGTTTGCATTTCCTGCCATTTGCTTTTAACAGCTTCTTTTTCTGTTATCATATTAATGAATATAAATGTCAACATAATTTTCAGATGATTATTTAGGGAGAAAACTAATCCTACTTTCAGATTTTACATTATTGTTTTGTTTTGTATTGTATTGTATTATACAATATTGTATTGTATTGTATTGTATTGTATTGTACTCTACTCTACTCTACTCTACTCTACTCTACTCTATTCTTGGTTGTTATTTCATAAACAGGGCATAGCATAGCAGAAGAATCCATACATCATCTTGCTTCAGGTCATTTATCTCTGATAATCATTCTTGAAGTGATTTACCAACATGAAATATTGAAACCAAATCAGAAGATAAGTGTCAAAGGATTATGTAAAGCTCTGCCATAATTGCAATAACTGGCTTAAATATTCTCATTTACACGAGGGCACAGTATTTGGTGCTTGAAACTGAAGGGCAACTTTTCTCTGATGATGTATTAGTTTATAGTCCATTTGGGGCTTCATCTATAACCATAAAACAATAATTTGATAGCATTAGGGATGAGTCTATGACAAGTTGCCATAGCCAACTCACTGCCATAGCCAACTCACCATGGCCAACTTGCTGCAGCCAACTTGCCATGGAACAACTCATTGTAGGACTTATTACCGTATTTTTTGGAGTATAAGACGCACCTTTTTACCCCCCAAAAGAGGGTGAAAACTTGGGTGCGTCTTATACACCGAATGTAGTCACACCCATCCACGCACCCCCACCCTTTGGCCTCCGTCTTCCAGCAATTTACCTGTTTGCAGCAAAGAGGGAAGAGCCTATAAAGCCAAGCAAGTCACTAGCAGCTTCCCAATCTACAGCTGACTTGCCACGTGGGAAAATGAAAGTGAAAGTGAAACTGCAAAGAGGCAAATAGCTGGGAGAGACACAGATTTTTATTTTTTGCTGAACTGGATGGAAGGGGGTAAGTGAATAACTATAAATGTCTGTAGAATGTTCAAATTATTAGACTTATTTTTTAAAGACTGCTTTATTATTGTTCTAGAGCCAGGGGTCTCCAATCTTGGCAATTTTAAGACTTGTGGACTTCAACTCCCAGAATTCCATAGCCAGCTTTGTTAACTTTGCTGGCTGTGGAATTCTGGGAGTTGAAGTCCACAAGTCTTAAAGTTGCCAAGGTTGGAGATCCCTGTAAATCTAGACAACTTAACAAAATAAAGAAGCTTTTTAAAATAAATGCTTGCTCTGAAGAGGCCCAGTGCTATTGTATCTTCTTTTAAATAATAGAGAATAATGTACACTTCCAGAAATTTTAATTAATTTTAACAGCTCTGTACAAGTATAGTCTGAAATGTAATAGTGTCCTGTTTAGTATTAGAGTTTAGTTACCTTGGAGTAGATCTATTTAAATAATTGGGAGGAGTTAGTGTGACTACATTTAAGAAAACTTTCTGGCATAATGTACATTTCTCCAATTCTTTGCTATTTCTATGGGTCAGGCACACATGCACAGAAATACACAGCAAACAGTGTATATTATCTGTGCTGTTTGCTGTTTACTGTTTGGCAAATTGCTTGGAGGCAGAGGCCTTTTTTCCTTGTTTTCCTCCCCCAAAACTAAGGTGCGTCTTATTCTTCGGTGCGTCTTATACTCCAAAAAATACGGTAATTAAAGAGTTACACTAATACCAAAGAAAAGGTGGAATAGAATAATTAAAGAAAGGATACAAAAGGAGGGACAGAATGAAATGTGAATGATAAAAATTAAAATATTTTTTAAATTTAATTTACATGATTAAATTGAAGTGTTAAATTGTCCCATGGCAATGTCCGTGGTGAAAGTATACATATGTTTTAAACATTAATTATATTTATGTTAAATAGCAGAAAGGAATGTACTGTATATTTCACTCCAAAACAAAACCCCAACCAAAGAGTCTTGTTTGCAAGCAGGCCTCACCAAAACCATTGAGAGTAGATTCCTGATTTGTAAAATTAAAGTTTTAAAAATAAGTTATTGTATTAAACTACATATTTGATACATTGATCCAATTGAATACTTTTATGATTGATTAGTGTAAGCAGGAAAAATTCATACCCCAATCTTTAGCTTGCTTTTGACTTAAAGAGAACATCATTTTCTCACCTTATGGAGAAAAAAAATTAGATGGAGAAAGGTTACAAGGAAAGCTTGTATTATCATTTATTTGTGGAATATTTTTTGTAAATATAAAAACATTTTCTCCTTATAGGAGAAGGAAGTTTATCATAAACCAGGAAGGATAAAATAGACCAAATTAACCCTTCTGAACTTCCTTCCACATTGCTGTGTTATTTCAGCTGCTACTATTCTTTTACAGGCTGCTTTGAGTAATCCTTGCTA
Source organism: Diadophis punctatus similis (assembly GCA_023053685.1). Classification (NCBI taxonomy): domain Eukaryota; kingdom Metazoa; phylum Chordata; class Lepidosauria; order Squamata; family Dipsadidae; genus Diadophis; species Diadophis punctatus. The sequence continues at coordinate 26,699,707 of JALIGW010000006.1, forward strand.
AAGTATATTCCTGATTTTCTACCATCTGAAATGTTTGGGTGAATATGAGACATATTTTCCAACCCACTATTCATATGAGAAGTATTTCTAAAATGGTCTTTGTAATCTCTCAAATAATAATTTAACAGTATACCTAGCTGGGAGTTTCTATATTTTATATATTTATTCCCACCCCCCCATCCCCTGTCTTGTGATTCCTTTAGATTTCCTTTCCATATTTATACAATTTCCAGGCACTAAATCAAAAACAGCAAATTCCATTCCATGTCGATATTTAAATCCAGAGTACCACAGGTCCAATTAATCCATATCCTCCAATTTCTCTATAAATTGTTGCCTACTGCCTTTTCAGTAACCTTCCCAAGAGGTGGAAATTAGAGATATGCCAGTAGTTGCCTAGTAACATTGGATCCAGAACTAGCCTTTTGAGGAATAGGCAGCCAGCACCTGTTTCAAGGCAACCAGAACTCTCCCTCCTTTACATAAATGCTGATTACTACCTGAATCCACTTTCCCATCTCATTCCTCATTCTGGAAGTAACATTGCAGAGAAATGTGTCAGCTTTCTGGAATTTCTGAGATGGACTATTGTATCTTAAATGGTTCCAACTCTCTGAAATCAAGTCCATTGGCACAAGTAACTGATCAGTTGATGACAAAGTTGGATGGGGAAAAAATTCAAGTATCCATTCACATCTCCTCTCCTCTAAGACCAAGACTGTTATGGAGTCATGAATTTCCAAACTGTGTCCAGCCTCAGAGTTAGGATGTTAAAATTGCCTAGAACCAGGAGCCTAGATAATCCATTTCAATCTTGCAATGAGATAAAGTAGCAATGGAAGGACCCTTTTAGGAGGATAATATATAGCAGTAGTTCCAGTTCTTCTTCCAGACTAACCTCACAGATAAGACTCTCTGTGGGTAAGGCTCCTCACAACAACCAAGAAGAAAACTGCCAAGGTCATGGGTTGATGTAACATACGAAACCCATTTAGCCCAATCTCATGAGAAGGATTTCCCTTTTTCCCTTCCAGATGGCCTGGGTAGACTTAAAAGATTAAGACTAGCTGGTTAGCTTGAAAGTATAATGACTCATAAACTAAAACAGTGAAACCCTTCTGCTCCAGCAAATAGTGTGTACAGTAGTTTTCATATGTGGCTATTGTTAACTGCTATATGTTTTTTAGAATGAGATATGAACTGAACCAAGATATTTACTTAATGAAAATGTAGACTGACACTTGGGCCAACAAAGCCCAACATTCTTGACCCAAACCAGAATGACCCTAGCCCTAGACCAATCTTATTTTTAAAACATACAGAAATAAAAAAAAATCTGTCTTAATTTGCTCTTACTTAAGAACAAGTGCACAAACTGTAAAGCAGTTATACAATGGGAGTGTTACTTGGAACCCTGACAGCTGTTTTGTAACTACTTGTTCTGCTGTCCAAAGCTCAACTAATGTCCAAAGTTCACTTGTTAAATCCGACATTTTGATTTGATATTGTTTGCCGTAGGGGTAAATTGTGGTCATTTTGATCTAATGTAACATTATGCCTTATGGACAAAAAAGGATTGGACTGATTTTTCACCAAACTGATGAATTAAATGTAAAGAACAACTTTATGATTATAAAGTATTTGAAATTGTATGCATTAAAATTACATAAATTTAATTTTTACCTTTATAATATATCCTAGAAAATATATTTTACATACATACAGTATATAACACTATATGTACATCCATACATGAAAACAAATGTTTGAACTCAAACTATAAGTAGTAACACAGAAATGACTGAGAAACATTCAAAACAAATAAACATGCACATTTATGTTAACAGAAATCATAATGAATTGCAGTTAATAATAATAATTGTTCTTGAACATGAAAAAATAAACCTTTTTTTCTAAGCACTGAACAAAAGAATAAAACTTTTACACTCCTACATTAAACAAAACCAAGCTTGATAACATATGAACATAGTAAGAAATATTGAAAGGGTTTGGGTTTTTGTTTCGCTTATTGTTCAGATCCATAGCTTACATAACTCCTTAGAGATGGGATGGAACACTTCAGAATAAAGAAAATAAAGGATTCCTCTAAGCAAACATAACACTATTGAATCAGATTAAAGTTTATTTCATATAGCATTTTGTTTCCAAGTAACAAAAAAGGCCTCTGAATTACTATGTCCTGTAGAAAATATGTATGGAACAATGCACTGTGATTACTTTCTCTTGAAGGACAATTTCTGTATACACATTTTCTCTCTCTCTCTCTCTCTCTCTCTCTCTCTCTCTCTCTCTCTCTCTCTCTCTCTCTCTCTCTCTCTCTCTCTCTCTCTCTCTCTCTCACGCACACGCACAGAGAGAGAGAGAGAAATTGTTATACAAAAAATACAAAGCCATTCAAATTTAACAACCTTAACTGCCTTATCTTGGTCACCATACTATGTTGTGACTTTGGAAAAAGTTCAGAGAAGAGCAACTAAGATGCTGGCCTGGAGACTAAACCATATGAAGAACGGCTGCAGGATCTGATTTTGGCTAGTCTAAAGAAAAGAAGGATTAGGGGTGACATAATAGCAGTATTCCAGTATTTGAGGGGCTGCCACAAAGAAGGGGTGAAATTATTTTCGAAAGCACCAGAGGGCATGACAAGAAACAACAATTGGAAACTAATCAAAGAGAGAAGCAACCTGGAATTAAGGAGAAATTTCTTAACAGTGAGGACCAGTGGAACATCTTGCCTTCAGAAATTATGGGTGCTCTATTACTTGAAGTTTTTAACAAGAAACTAGACAGTCACTTATCTGAAATGGTATAGGTTTTTCTGCTTGGCCTAGACTAGAAAACATCCAAAGTCCCTTCTAACTCTATTCTATTCTACGTGTGTATGTATGTATGTGTAATATATGGTGAAGCATTATTCTAATTGCTTCTGAAATCTTGAGTGCATAGTCCTTCAAGACAAAGGTGTGTGTGTGTGTGTGTGTGTGTGTGTGTGTGTGTGTGTGTGTGCAAATAGATATTGTGTAGAACCTCTTCACTACCATTGTTGGTCTTTTGGAAGATAGAAGAGAACCCCACTTACTTTATTTCCAGGCTCTGGAATGCAGTCTGAAGTAGACCCTGAAAATATCTTTCTGTCTTAGAAAGTCTATTAAAATAATTTACTTTTGACAAGCTTTTGGTACTTAGTTTTATGATTCATATTAATCTGTTTTTAACTTCTTGTATTCTGCTTTCATTTTTAATTTTTGTTAGCTGCCTTGAGTACTTACTAGATATGGGATAGAAAAATAATTTAAAAATTGCATATTAGACCCAGCTTAAGTTATAGGCATAGTAAAAACAATGAGACTTAATTTGGTCATGAGTAATATAATTCCCATTGAATTTATTTGTAGAAAGCTGGCAAAGAGAATTGGAAATCATGGCATCACATTTTAATCCACAGATGTCACAGTGGTTAGAATGCAGTACTGCAGGCTAACCTGTCTACAGCCAGGAGTTCAATCCCGATTGGCTCAAGGTTGACTCAAACTTCCATCCTTCCAAGGTTGGAAAAATGAGGACCTAAATTGTTGTGGTGGGGGGAATATGTTGGATGCATCATAGGATGACTTGGATGAATCATAATATCTTAAATGGGCTACCAAGTCGCCCTATGATATATTGTTTCGCCTATTTGAATGCTTTTTTTAATTGAAAAAGTTTTATGCGTACAAAGTACAAACATTACATTATTAAGATGTGTACTGTATATAGTAAAATACTATAGTACAGTATATTATAGAAACAGTATTGATCACATCCATGAATACCTGAATATATTTGAGTTTAAGCTTCAAAAAACAAGTACTAACATTTTGAATGTTAGGCTGACAACTGAAGCTCTTCTGATATTAGTATTGTAAAGATGAAATTTGTTTTTACTACATAAAATGGATCAAGACAGTAATTTTGTGATTTTTTTTTGCTGTTTTGTATAAAGAATATATGAAAGATTTTTGGACTGACAAGAATACATATCATTTCCTCTTACCACCAATAGTTTTAAAAAAGGAAGATATTTTGCTCATTTTTATATGACAAATGTATTTACTGCATCACATTGATGCAATATGAAAGAGCAATCATTACAGGTCTATATCAGGCCATGTAATACAAATAAGCTTCTTGTTAGAAGTGATAAATTTCATGCAAACTATTTGCAGAACTTTCTTCTCCTAACATGAACTGGATAATGTGCAGCATTCTTTAACAAACTACCTTATTTCTGACATGCAGGTGTTTTGAAAATAATGTAATTAAGAGAATGAATCCTCTTTAGTAAACTAGGCAAGCAGCCAATAGCATTTTTGACAAGATCTCTTTCACATTGTTCAAGAAGTATCACACATAGTTGATTTATTTAAGCTGCCTGTTAAATGATACCCCATCAGGTAAAATAATTAGACCACGCTGTCTTTTTCATTTAATTTATAAAAATTGGGGACTAAGCCTGTTTTGTTATTTTTGTTATGGCAAAGTGATAATAAGGAACTTTTCACAATGAACTCAGAGTTCTGTTTGGATTTTGCAAAGGAGAAAGTGAGGTCATTTACATGAGCCTGTAAACCAAAACCTACTTGGTAAATCTGACAGTTTATTAAACCTCAGCTGGGAATGTTGAATACTTCTAAAAGTAGTCTAACAACTGTACATTTTGCAAAAGAACCCTAATTAAGGAATGCCAGTGAAAGGCCATCTCACCTCAATTGAACTGATTAGAGCTATTCAAGAAAAACAGGATCTAAATTCCAAATAGGTTTTTTCATACCTGCATGGAGCCTTTTTTCCCTCTACCATCTGCCTTTCATTTGAGACATGTTGCCACATGCTATTGGAAAGCAATCTCATGGAAAGGAAGCCACAGTGGTGACTTATAATCTCAATCTACGTTTGTTAATTAAAACTAATAGAAGCAGTATGTAGATCTATTGTTCCATATTTCCTTGCTTGCCTCCTTTATTCTAAGTGAAAGCAGCCTTTAGGCAGAATGCTGTATAAGATTAGCTTTCCTCAGTCAAGAGCCCTTCAGATGTGTTGAACTTCAGCTGCCACAATTCTTAATTGATTTGAAATTGGTTTACCACATAATGAAACGGGTGTTCTGAAAATTCAGGAACCAGCTTTCTCTATCACACTTTTGCATTGGATGGAATGTACAGTTTACCCATAGATATTCACAGTATCAAGGGAAGGCAAATAAACCATAAGCTTTTGTCCCTTTTGTAGAGCAGAGCTCAGGGGTGGGTTCCTCCCGGTTAGGACTGGATCGCCTGAACCGGTAGCAACTCGCTGGTGATGTCACTGTCAGTGCCGTTCTGTGTGCACTGCCATCTTTTTTTGGAATTTTTTGCGAATTTTTCCCCTTCCATGGCTTGAAAAAGGGCCCTCCCACCCTCCCACGGGTGAATTCTGACCTTTATTTCTTTGCCCGAAGCACAGCTGATGAGCTCCTCAGCTGGGTTTCGGGCTAATTCCTGCTTCTGAGCATGTGCGGAAGTGAACTCGCATGAGGGGATGTGCACGCAATCGCGATTGGAGTGAGTGCGCGCATGTGAAATGTCGCAATGCAAACCGGTGGTGAAGGTAAGTGGAACCCACCCCTGGCAGAGCTTCTAAGGTGCCCTTGATTTTTGCCATTTTGCTCAAAGCAATAGATCAGATTTTAAAAGGCTTTATGTTCCTCCTAATTAATATTTAGTGAAAAAAATAATAGTAAAATACCAATCAAATTAAATTCAGAAAAAGAGAAATAATGAGCGAATAGGAAGAGTAGGAAGGAAGGAAAAGGATAAAAGAAATATTTAAAAAAATGATTTCCAATTCTATAAACTGCAACTACATTGCAACTACAAACAAATTTAGTAGTCCTTCATCCCATATAACCGTGGTGGCGAACCTATGGCACGCGTGCCACAGGTGGCACGCAGAGCCATAGCGGCCGGCACGCGAGGGTTCCCACCGGCAAACCGGAAGTGCGGAAAAACGCACTTCCGGTTTGCCGGTGAGCTGTTTTTTGCACTCCGGAGGGTTCAGGGAAGCTCCCTGAAGCTCCGGAATGCAAAAAACTACAAAACGGACAAACCGGAAGTGCACTTTTCCTCACTTCCGGTTTGTCCGTTTTGTAGTTTTTTGCATTCCGGAGCTTCAGGGAGCTTCCCTAAACCCTCCGGAGTGCAAAAAACAGCTCACCGGCAAACCGGAAGTGCGTTTTTCCGCACTTCCGGTTTGCCGGTTTCGTCGTCCCAGGCTCCGGTAAGGCCTTTGCGCGGGGGTGGGGGTGTGTGCGCATGTGCAGGGGGCAGCATGGGGGGTTGTGCGCATGCGTGGGGGGAGGGAATGGGTGTGGGCACGCGAGCGCGCGCGAGCCCCCCCTTTTTGGCACGCGAGCCTAAAAAGGTTCGCCACCACTGCCATATAAGATTATATGCAAATATATTTTCTTTCTATAACCCATCCCTTATTTGTACGCAAATCCATAAATAATTAACATTTCAGTTCTGATGTCAGAAAAAAATCCATAAATGGTTCCTGGAACTTTATAAAAATATGTCTTATTTTAATTTTGGCCAAACAAACCAACTTTAAACTCCTTACTTTTTCTTCTAACAGTCCTGGTCTTTCATTCATTCAGATGCTGTAGGATTCAATCTCTCTTCTTGTAAATCCAGTAAGGAGTTATAATCTTAGTTATTCTCTTGGCTTTTCATTTATATTTATATTTTAAGTTTTTTCTAATCCCTATTTTTTATTTTCCAGTGTTTCAGCAATTTCTTAGTGTTAATAATAATTTTATTATAATATTATTCATAATAAGGTTATTATGATTAGGGGGCTAGAAGCTAAAACATATGAAGAATTGTTACAGGAATTGGGTATGTCCAGTCTAGTGAAAAAAAAGGACTAGGGGAGACATGACAGCAGTGTTCAATATTTGAGGGGCTGCCACAAAGATGAGGGAGTCAAACTATTTTCCAAAGCACCAGAAGGCAAGACAAGAAACAATGGATGGAAACTAATCAAGGAGAGAAGCAATCTAGAACTAAGGAGAAATTTCCTAACACTGAGAACAATTACCTTGTGGAATGGCTTGTCTTCAGAAGTTATGGGTGCCCCATCACTGGAGGCTTTTAAGAAGAGACTAGACAACCACTTGTCTGAAATGGTATAGGGCAGAGATGGTGAACCTTTTTTCCCTCGGGTGCTGAAAGTGTGTGCGTGCGCACTGTCGCACGTGGGCGAGTGCCCACACACATAATGCAATAACCCTCCCACATGTCCCGCCCCCTGCACATGCACGTGCGACCCACCGTGCATGCACACATGACCCCCCCTCTGTTTTGGCCTCACATCCCAAAACAGAGCTGGGAGGGGGGGGAAAGCCTCTTTCCCCAAACGGAGCTGGGAGGGGGGAAAAGCCTCTTTCCCCAAACGGAGCTGGGATGGGGGGGAAGCCTCTTTCCCCAAACAGAGCTGGGAGGGGGAAAAGCCTCTTTCCCCAAATGGAGCTGGGAGGGGGAAAAAGCCTCTTTCCCCAAATGGAGCTGGGAAGGGGAGAAGCTTCTTTCCCCAAACGGAGCTGGGAGGGGGGAAGCCTCTTTCCCCAAATGGAGCTGGGAGGGGGGGAACCTCTTTCCCCCAAACAGAGCTGGGAGGGGAAAAAGCCTCTTTCCCCAAACGGAGCTGGGAGGGGGGAAAAACCTCTTTCCCCAACAGAGTTGGGAGAAGGGGGGGAAGCCTCCCATCCCCAAACAGAGCTGGGAGGGGGGGAAAGCCTCTTTCCCCAAATGGAGCTGGGAGGGGAAAATGCCTCTTTCCCCAAACGGGAAAGGTTCATTCCAACTCTGTTATTCTGTGTTATTATATTCTTTATATTCTAATATTTTTGCATCAGATGAGGGTTGTTTCAGCTCTTTATCCTGTTGTTCTTTCATTGTATTCTCTTTTATCTGTCATATCTTCTTTAAAATCTTTTGGAAATAATCTGTCCATAGAAGCAGGCTCCATTGCTGATATTATAGCTGCTATTTTCTGACAACATTCATCAAATATCTCAAGTATTTCAATGTCATGTGGTTTTCTGCAATTTTGTCCCATTGCTGACCAAAAATAAAAAGCAAGTCTTTCTCTCTTTTTCTGTTTCTCTTTTTTCTTTTCTGCCTGGAATCTTTAGTCCCCTCTAGTGACCAACTTCTGAAATCAAAAAGTCTTGAGTTTCTGTTACGACTTAAGGTAGACTTAACAGTTTATTTGCCATGAAGGTGCTATTTATTTATATAATTATTTCCAAAATCTTGCAGCAAAAGTCCTATATTCCAATATTGTTTGGTATGTTAAATTATAACTTTATTTTGAATGAAAATCTCATTTATCTTTTTGCTGTTTATTTCAAATTCTATAAGTTATTAAGCTTACAGTTTATTTTTCTTGCATTCTGTAACGAAGGCATACTCATCAGATGGCTCTGTAAACTTGCCATTTTGAAGACAGTCTTTAGGTAGATAATTAATTGATTAATTTATTTATTTATGAAGGTAATTAGAAAATGAGTTTAATGAACCCAGTGTTGTCATAAAAGCCCCACCATGGTTGAGAGCTTGATGGCTTTTCTTTGTCTCCCAGCTTTCAAATCTGTGGGAAACAGCTGTTCTGCAGTCTCTTGGTGCTGAGCAGCTGTCAGACTATCTAGAGCAGTGTTTCCCAACCTTGGCAACTTGAAGACGTCTGGACTTCAACTCCCAAAATTCCCCAGCCAGCAAATGCTGGCTGAGGAATTCTGAGAGTTGAAGTCCAGACGTCTTCAAGCTGCCGAGGTTGGGAAACACTGATCTAGAGCACAAGTGAATGATATCCCATCTTCTCCTTTTCTGACTTCTTGGTCATTTGGTTGTGATCATGATGTCATACTTGTTTGGATGGAAGTTAGCTAGTCCTTCCTTATCCGGAAGCAGCATCTTTTGTCTTCTTATTTGAGTACTGATTATTGCCACATCTTCCTATCTCCCAGCTTACATTTCATGCTTAAAGACAAAATAGGTGGTGAACAATTGGTGACATTACAGGGCTCAATGGAATTGAAACCCAGCATACCTAAACAACATGGTTTATTTTATTAAATTCTTATGGCACCCATCTACCCTGTAAGTGACTCTGGGAGGCTTGCAGGTTATAAAACAATAAAAAAAATATTTTTTAAAAAAATTAAATACTAAAACTATGCTGATTAAAATTTTAAAAACTGGTTGAGAAGTGAAGTGAAAAGTGAAAAAAGAGGAAACATGCAACTTAATTTTCAGCTCTTTGCTCAACCTTTCTAACAAATTATTTGTCAGACCTGTCCCAGCTTGGGCAATTAGGACAGAAAAACCTTTGACTCCATTTGTAGAGACAAGATATGCTTTTACTAAAGCTAAGTTGTTACAGTGTAAGCAAAGCCAGATCTGAATATTCTCGAATAAACTGAATAAACCGCTTGATTTTCCCCTCTCCAAGGTCCTCCCACCCCCTTGGTCATCTGGTCCAATAGTATTCAAATTCTTTGTTTAGGTAACTGTCCCAACAGTTGGCGCCTCTTCGGTGCATGTTTGCATTCCATTCTCATGCTTATGTCCTTGAATCTCTCATCTGTTGTTTTGGATTGGCACCTCTGGTTCCTATCATCCCCTTCTTGGTGTTTCATCCCCATTTTCCTCTCCCCCTTTTCATGGATGGATGCCATCAATGCAAAGCAAAGTCAAAGTGGGTGGATGGCAGATCTGACACCATTGCTTTTAACCACACAAACATTATTAATAGAACACTCATACATTATTTATTGCAAAGAATAATATTTGAAGCACAAAATTACAATGAAACTTTCAATTCTGGACACTGCTTTGGGTTAAAATAAAGTACATGTATTTTGGATATAACAAAGTTACCAGGCATGATAGTTTGCTGGAATTAGACTGATTTATATTTTTATCTCACCTTTACAACTGTATATTATCATACAACACTAATCAAAATTCTCTAATCTCAGGGTATGCATTCTTAAAAGATTATCAAATTTATTTTATCAATACATAGCCAGTATTACAGAATTTTACTAGCAGATTGTAATCTGCAAATATATATGAAAACTGCACAGGCCTGTACCTGTCAAAAGTTTTGGGGTAAAAATGTGGGAGGGCCATTTAGACACTTTAACCAGTTCTCAGAAAAGCTTTAAGTCAACATGGTATACTGATTGAAACCATACGTTTGCAGGTGTAAATTTATGCTCACAAAACAAAAATCAATATTCTATAATAAATAGTCCTATTTTCCTAGATTCATGGCAATTGTCTGGTTGTCTAGCTGAGAGTTGAACTATGATATCAATTTGTCTAAGACAGTAAGCTTTTATGTTAGAAATAAAATATTTATTTCAAGAAGATGTAAAAGCATACTTCAGGTTCTATTGATTGTCAGGCATTTACACTGTATACATCTGACCCAATCCACATTAAACTATTGCAGTGCCTCTTAAAATTGTTAATGCAGTTTCAACTAAAAGGCTAATCTTAAAAAATGCAGATCCATACTTTGTAAGGTCATTTAAAGTCTACAGCAATACTGATCTTTTTAGAAGATTTTTAGCACTTGAACATATATATCCATCTGTTAAACTACTGAACCAACAGTGATTGGTTTCATTCGAGACAATGATGAATCCGCATACAGAAGGGAGGTTGAACAACTGGCCTCGTGGTGCGACCAGAACAATCTGGAATTGAACACACTCAAAACCGTAGAAATGGTGGTAGACTTTAACAGAAACGATCCCATATTACCACCTCTTACAATGCTAGACAACTCAATATCAACAGTAGAGATCTTCAAATTTCTAGGTTCTATCATATCTCAAGACCTGAAATGGACACCTAACATCAAAAATGTTATCAAAAAAGGACAACAAAGAATGTTTTCTTTCTGCGCCAACTCAGGAAACTCAAACTGCCCAAGGAGCTGCTGATACAGTTCTACAGAGGAATTATTGAGTCTGTCATCTGCACCTCTATAACTGTCTGGTTTGGTTCTGCAACCCAACAAGACAGAGATAGACTTCAGAGGATAATTAGAACTGCAGAAAAAACAATTACTACCAATTTGCCTTCCACTGAAGACCTGTATACTGCACAAGTCAAAAAGAGGGCTGTGAAAATATTTACACACCCCTCACATCCTGGACATAAATTTTTTCAACTCCTACCCTCAAAACGACTCTATAGAGCACTGCACACCAGAACAACTAGACACAAGAACAGTTTCCCCCCGAATGCCATCACTCTGCTAAACAAATAATTCCCTCAACACTGTCAAACTATTCACTAAGGCTGCATTACTATTACTATTAATCTCTGCCAAATGAAAATAGATACTAATTCATCTATTTTTATCATGTCATGGTCTGCTTTAAAGAAGGCGATTCCAAGCCTCAACCAGAGGCAACTGAAAATGCAACCGCTGTGAATGAATAATTACCAGGATAATCAAATTCCTGTGATGGGCTACCGAGAGTTCAACGTGAGATTCGGCCACCATGAAGCAAGCCTGCCGCTGACCGTTGTTCGCAACCAACTACCCAGCCTGCTTGGTCTCGACTGGTTTGGCGCGCTAAGAATGGGGGTGACTGGACTACCGCTGCCACCAATGCGACCAATGCTGACTATGATGACCTGCTGCATGAGTTCCGGGATGTTTTTGGCCCTACGCTTGGCAAGTACGTTGGCACCCCAATTTCATTTTGCTTAGATCCAAAGATTCCTCCCATTAGACTTAAGCCTCGCCGGGTACCCTTCACATTAAAGCCAAAAATCGACCAAGAGCTAGACAAGCTCATCAGCCAAGGCATATTAGAGCCGGTCAACCACACAAAGTGGGAAACCTCCATTGTCACCCCGTTAAAAAGCGATGGGTCTATTAGAATATACGCTGACTACAAGTGCACACTCAATAAGGCCCTCCAACAAAGAGCATATCCAGTGCCTTTGGTGCAGCACCTGCTACAGACGCTTGGCCCGGGCGCAATATTTGCAAAATTGGAACTTGCGCAGGCATATCAGCAATTGCCTGTAGACTACAAGACAACAGAGGCACAAACTATCGTAACACACCGCGGGGCATTTAAGTGTAATAGGTTACAATTCGGAGTGAACGTTGCCCGTGGCATTTTTCAGAGTATAATGGAGAGGGTCCTTAGCAAACTGCCTGGTGTTGTCCCATATTTTGACGACGTATTAATAACAGCCAAAGAAAAAGCGCAGTTGAGAGAAAGGCTCAGAGAAGTTTTGACAAGATTTAGAACTGCTGGACTCAAAGCCAAAGCTAGCAAGTGCCAGGTTGGGGTACTGGAGGTGGAGTTTCTAGGGTACCAAATAAATGGCTCCGGTTTGCACCCCACCAGGGATAAGGTCAGGGCAATTAGGGAAGCCCCGGTGCCCACCAACAGGACTGAGCTTCAGGCGTTCCTGGGGTTGCTGAATTTTTATAGTATCTTCTTAGAGAATAAAGCAACCATTGCTGAGCCTTTGCACAAACTGCTATCTAAGAAAACCATGTGGGTTTGGGGCCTGGCTCAGAATGCCGCATTCAAAGCGGTAAAAGACCTCCTTTCAGAGGACTGCTTTCTAATCCAATTCAATGAGACTCTGCCAGTTGTACAATGTGTGACGTTTCACCATTTGGGGTGGGGGCTGTGCTGAGCCACAGACTGCCAAATGGCCACGAAGCCCCCATTGCTTATTTCTCTCGGACTCTTTCAAGCACCGAAAGAAATTATAGCCAATTGGATCGTGAAGCCCTTGCCGGAGGGCAGGAGTTAAACGGTTTCACGAATACTTGTTTGGCCGAGACTTCAAGCTGGTCACTGACCATAAGCCCTTATTAGTGCTCATTGCAGGAGATAGGCCCACTCCGGCCTCGCTCTCTCCAAGATTGACTTGCTGGTCAATTTTTCTTGCTGCTTATTTCTACAGACTGGTTCACCATCCGGGCAAAGCCATGGGGCATGCCGATGCCTTGAGCTGCTGCCTGTTACCGGACTTAGTGGATGACCCCACTCCGGGCATCCCGGTGCTTTTAATTGATTGTGTGGGGCCGGGCCTGATCACTTTGGCCGATATTGCTACTCAAACCGCTAAATATCCTGTATTTCGCACCATTTTGAACTGGGTGTGGAGGAGGTGGCCACAAGGGTCAGTCAAGCTTCAGTTCAAACTCTATGTTCAAAGACAGCATGAGATATCGGTGCAAGGGGGTGCCTATTGTGTGGCGAATGCATCATTGTTCCTCCGTTTCTTTGAGAGGACATACTAAGGACCTTGCACAATGGGCACCCTGGAATTGTGAGAATGTAGGTGCTGGCACGGAGCTATGTGTGGTGGCCCAACATGGACAAACACATAGAGAAATGTGTTGCAGGGTGTACTCTGTGCCAGAAATCCAGGGCATCCCCCCCAAAATCCCCAGTTTACGAGTGGGAACAACCCAGGGCCCCCTGGTCACGCATTCACATCGACTTCGCAGGTCCGTTCCACAGGCAAACTTTCATGTTATAATTGACATGTATTCAAAATGGCTTGAAATTGTGTTAATGTCCACCACCAATGTTCCCTGTAAAATTAGAAAATGGTGCACGGCAGTTAAAAACTGCTGCACGCTGTTTTCTTTTCATGTGCGTGGCCATGCAGCTGCGCAGCCTCTGCAATTAGAAAATGCCGGGCAGAAGTTAGAAACTTCTGCGCGGCGTTCTCTCATTAAGTGAGTGTTACCTTTGTGGGAACAGTGTCCACCACTACCACCGATGCTGTTATTAGAGTGCTTAGAAAACTGTTTGTTACACATGGGTTACCGGATATGATAGTATCGGACAATGGGCCACAACTTACTACAACGCCATTTGAGGGATTTCTAGCCGAATTAGGCATCAAACATACTTTGGTTGCTCCGTTCCACCCCAGCAGTAATGGGCTGGTAGAACGAATGGTTAGAGCTGCTAAAGAGGCTCTAGACTGCCTGGGACTGGGCGATTGGCAGGCCCAAGTTGATAAATTTTTAATGGTGCAACATATTACTCCTAGTACGGCCACTGGTAAGAGCCCTGCCAAACTTTTAATGGGCCGAAAGCTCCGGTCCATCCTAGATAGACTGCACCTGAACTATTCCAACCAAAGGGAACAAAACAACTTGGAACGAACAAGAACTTTCAAAATCAGTGACCCTGTGTTCGCTAGGAACTTTGCCGAGGGTCCACTATGGCTACCTGGGGAGATCCTTGAAGTAAGTGGCCCTAAATCCTACTGGGTAGTATTAGAAGATGGTAGAAAATGGCGGCGTCACATAGATCAGTTATGTAGCCGCTATCCTTTAAATGCTGATTGCAGACTTGGCTCTAATGATGATTTCCCTACAGCTAATGCTGCTCTGAGGGAGCCAGAAAACTTATCTGAAGAGCCAGAGTTGCCTCCCTTCGATAACTTTGACTCGGGTTCTGTCGAGCCAGCAGCCACGCCCGAGTCATTCTAGGAGGTTCCACAGATGGAGCCAGAGAGAACAAGCCCATCCTCTCCGCCCAAAGCTAATGCCCCAACTGAACTGCGCAGGTCCACTAGAACTACCCAACACCCTGCATACCTAAAAGATTTTGTTTGTAAATGCATTGAGCTGAACCAAGGGGGGAGGGATGTTATGTCTTAGGATTTGCATACTAGCAGAATGTTTCCAACCAGGTCCACTCTTCTGAGCGGGAGAACATTGAACGCTGATTGGTTCCTTCCAGCTGAGGCTCCCTATTTAAACAAGAGCTGATGGCTGGGCTGTTGCTGGAGTTTCACTTAACCTAATAAAGAGCTGTTGTCACTACGTCTGCCTCCTGACTCTTCAGTATCAGGACTCAACAGAAACAAAATGTATTGAGATACATTTTTCACCATAGATTGATTAATTCTTTTTTCTCCATTACTTATATAGGGCAGGACTATGTTTTCCTTTGGCGTGGGTTGGGAACATCCTAGGTAGCATGTTTGGTTTCTATTGGTAAAGTCACTGTAAACACATTTGTCTTGCTTAGTAAGTCAAAAGTATAACAGAGGCTCTTGAATTGCAAATGTTTATACTGTTATATTACGAGATGATAGGCAACACCCTTATATACTCGGTTAGAGCTTTTTAAAAGATTTAGACAGCATAAAGCACAATGTATGCCCTTTGGTGAACAACACCAAAAATTTAACAGAAAAACAAAATAGGAATTTGGAAAAAGCACTGGGTATCAAAAATGTAAAAAGAGTGAAATATTTAGGCCTATGGTTAATGGCAAAATGTAGTTCGATAAAAGAAGATAACTCTACAAAATTGACTCAGAAGATACATAAAGATTTGGATACCTGATCTAAATTACAATTATCACTAATGGGTAAAATAGCTGTAATTAAAATGAATATTCTACCCAAGATACTGTTTTTATTTCAGGTTGCTCCAATAAAATTAAGGAAAAACTTTTTCACGGAGCCGAACAAAATGATACTAAAATTTATATGGTCAAAAAAGAAGGCGAGAATCAAAACCAAATTACTACAGGACAATAGAAAGAATCTTCCTGACTGGACTTCCTGACTGGGAAACTTACTATCGAGCTGCTGCATTGAATTGGCTGAGGGATTGGATCACGCTTAGAAACAAAAGGATCTTAACATTAGAAGGATTCGACCTCCAAATTGACTGGCATGCCTTCATATGGGGGGGGGAGCACAAAACTCATGCTTATTTCCAAAGACACTACATAAGAGGAGCCCTGTTAGAAACTTGGCTTAAAATCAAGAACAAACATTATAGAAGAATTCCAAAATGGTTATCGACAGCAGAAGCAATCATTTACCCGAATTTACTAGATGAGAAAAAGATGGTAACGTATAAAGAACTCCTGGATGATCAAGAAAATCTTAAAACAAAACAAGAACTTGAACTAATGGGAATAGAACTGGATCGGTGGCATTATTTACAGATTCAATCAAGGTACAAGAAAGATATACTACAATTCGGATTTCAAAATGAACATGGATTAGACAAAATATTATTTGGCCTGGAAGAAAAAATAATTTTGAAATTATATAATTTTCAATTACAATACAAATTAGAAGAAGAAGTGGTTAAGGGAACAATGATTGCATGGGCACAAAACTTTGGATATACAATTAATTTGGCAGAATGGGATAAAATTTGGGAAGTAAATTACAAATTGACTTTGGCGGTATCATATAAAGAAAATATTTACGAGATGTTCTACCGATGGCATTTACCTCCGGCACGATTGGCAAAAATGTTCCCCACGGTGTCCCCAAAATGTTGGAAATGCAAGAAGGAGCATGGGACCTATTACCATCTTTGGTGGACCTGTCCTAAAGTGAAATTATACTGGAACAAAATTAAAAACTGCTTGGAAGAAATTATACAACAAGTGATTGACTTGAAACCAGAGCTGTTCTTATTGGGAATTTTTAGGGAAAAGATTAAAAAAGACAAACAACTACTATCCTGTACATGTTTGACAAAATAAATAAATAAATAATTAAAAATTACTACCAACCTGCCTTCCACTGAGGACCTGTATACTGCACAAGTCAAAAAGAGGCTGTGAAAATATTTACAGACCCCTCGCATTCGGGACATAAATTGTTTCAACTCCTACCCTCAAAACGACGCTATAGAGCACTGCACACCAGAACAACTAGACACAAGAACAGTTTTTCCCCAAACGCCATCACTCTGCTAAACAAATAATTCCCTCAACACTGTCAAACTATTCACTAAGTCTGCATTACTATTACTATTAATCTTCTCATCGTTCCTATCACCCATCTCCTCCCACTTATGACTGCATGACTGTAACTTGCTGCTTGTATCCTTACGATTTATATTGATTGTTTCCTAGTATGATTTGATTGCTTATTTGTATCCTATGGCTATCATTAAATGTTGTACCTTATGATTCTTGATGAATGTATCTTTTCTTTTTATGTACACTGAGAGCATATGCACTAAAGACAAATTCTTTGTGTTCAATCACACTTAGCCAATAAAGAATTCTAATCTAATCAACACTCCAAATTTTTTACTAGTGTAAGAAACAGTAAAAAAAACCCTCCACTATATTTAACTTTGCTGAAAATTAAATATAAAAATTGGCAAACAATGGATAAAAATAAAGACCCTGTTAGAAAATATATTGTTAAAAGTTGTGTTCCTCTTTTGCAGCAAAAACAATTAAGGTATACTATAATAATATATAAGCAGCACCATCATTAATGCTATACATTACTACTACTATATTAGTACTATAAGCAGAATTGTACATTACTACTATAAGCAGAACTGCCTGAAAGAAACTTTTATGTAAAAGACTGCTTAGTAATTTCCACAGTGTTTTGTTGTAGTCAACCCATTGTGGAATAGCTGAGGACAGTCATTTTGATTATTTGCTCCCGAGACTATTTATCAGAGAATGGTTCAAAAACAACAACAATAATGGAAACAAAATGTAACCATGAGAGGGATCTTGGAATCCTAGTGGACAACCATTTAAATATGGGCCAGCAGTGTGCAGCAGCTGCCAAAAAAGCCAACTCAGTTCTAGGCTGCATTAACAGAGGGATAGAATCAAGATCACGCGAAGTGTTAATACCACTTTATAATGCCTTGGTAAGGCCACACTTGGAATACTGCATTCAGTTTTGGTCACCAAAAACGATGTAAAAATGATGTTGAGACTCTAGAAAGAGTGCAGAGAAAAGCAACAAAGATGATTAGGGGACTGGAGGCTAAAACATATGAAGAACGGTTGCAGGTATGTTTAGTTTAATGAAAAGAAGGATCAGGGGAGACATGATAGCAGTGTTCCAATATCTCAGGGGTTGCCACAAAGAAGAGGGAGTCAAACTATTCTTCAAAGCACCTGAGGGTAGAACAAGAAGCAATGGGTGGCAACTAATCAAGGAGAGAAGCAACTTAGAACTAAGGAGAAATTTCCTGACAGTTAGAACAATTGATCAGTGGAACAGCTTGCCTCCAGAAGTTGTGAATGCTCCAACACTGGACGTTTTTAAGAAGATGTTGGATAACCATTTGTCCGAAGTGGTGTAGGGTTTCCTGCCTAAGCAGGGGGTTGACTAGAAAATCTCCAAGGTCCCTTCCAACTCTGTTATTGTATTCTATTCTATAAAATGTATTGAGATACATTTTTCACCATAGATTGATTAATTCTTTTTTCTCCATTACTTATATAGGGCAGGACTATGTTTTCCTTTGGTGTGGGTTGGCAACATCCTAGGTAGCATGTTTGGTTTCTATTGGCAAAGTCACTGTAAACACATTTGTCTTGCTTAGAAAGTCAAAAGTATAACAGAGGCTCTTGAATTGCAAATGTTTATACTGTTATATTACGAGATGATAGGCAACACCCTTATATACTCAGTTAGAGCTTTTTAAAAGATTTAGACAGCATAAAGCACAATGTATGCCCTTTGGTGAACAACACTGAATTTGTGTTGCCATAAAAACATTGGATCGGGTTAGAGACCCATTGTGTATCATAGGATTCATGAATCCATCCACAAAGCCCAAAAGCAAAACATGAGATACCTTTTTTCGAAACATAGCTCAAGTAGAAACCTGGTGCAGGCTTAGAATCAATATCATCCACTTGTTCATTTGCATACATACTTATTTACCTGTTTAAACTTTTACCTAGTTTCTTATTAGATACGTTATGTCAATGCAATAATAGGGATTCTGCTCTGAAATTATGTATTATGAATATACCAGTAATTACATTTTAAATATTTCTAAAAAATATTTTTTGTTTCCTTAGCCAAGTAATGAAGCAGCTAAAGAAGTATTGTAAATAATTAAAATATGAATAAATGATTGCTGAACTTCCACTAAATATCATTAATCATATGATACACTCAAAGAGCAACAAAAGATTTTCTTTTTTCAAAAGCTGACTTGTTTACAATTCTCCATAGTTTATCTTTTGATGAAAGAGAAGTAATATATACTTCTCCCTGACAGAGAAATGCAGCCAGAAACCTTATTCTTGGTGCAAAACCAAGAATAAGTGAATTTAAAATAATTTGTATTTTTTCTTTTTAAAAAATGTAGAAATGAAACTAATAGAATTCGTTTTCACTTCATGGAAAGGTCATGGGCAGGAACTCAAAAAACTCATACTCGGCAGAAGTTAAGGTTTATCATAACACAAGGCTGTATTTTCTGCTATTAACAGACATGTTGATTATTTCTTCTTAAGATATACATAAGGAAGAAGAAAATAAAAATAAAAAAGGAAGAAATGTCACTTGCTTGCTTCTTCTTTTAACAGTAGTTTCCTATATCACCAAGTAAATGATAATATATTTGCTTTCTACAGAAATAAAAAGTCATGGGTGAAAGTAATTTATACTCTTACGCTGCATACTTAGAGTACTTGCAATATACATATGAGGCTGATTTTGAAGACGACTTGGTCAGTTAGGGGTAATATGTAATGCAGCAGCCAGAAAGTGCTGGCAGGTAGATCCAGCCATTACAAAATAAGATTTTTTGGTTGTTGCCAGTTGGCTGCCAGATCCATTTGAAAATTTTGGTTTTTAACTGATAAGGTCTATACATTTCTATACATCAGGCACCACCTGATTCATAATCAGTCTATCTGTTCAACAGGAATGTCCACAGAGTATAGTTAAAACAGTCAAGACAGTGAACATGATGGTGCAATGGTGGATGGGCCTTTTTATACATAAAAGCCAGGCAGAGCTTCAGTTCCACCACTGGGGATGCCACCTGATCTTTGACTACATGATGAGGTCTGCTGTCTAGTTTAGTAACCAACAGAGGTCTTCTCCAGGTACCACATGAAGTGAGGAGGATGTGAACCAGTCTTCTTCAATTGTGATCCTAATTCTATAGAATAAGTTGCTATTGGGATTATGTTTGTTCACATCATAGCTTTTAGGTACAGTTTGATTTTTTTTTCTTTTCAAGTAGATTTTAATGACATTAAGGCCTAACTGGAAGGGAGGATAGCCATCTCTTTTAATTTTATTGATGTCAATGTTCATATGCTATGGTTAATATCAGTTTCAAGATCTGATATTCTTGAACACTACTCAGAATCATGAGATTGAGGTCAAATAAAAATGAATGAATGAATGAATGAATGAATGAATGAATGAATGAATGAATGAATGAATGAATAAATAAATAAAGCAAGGATGATAATTTTTAGTAGAAAACAACCTTTCCTTAATTTAAATGTATATTTCAGTGTTGCTGCCATAAAAATTTGATATCATTCTTATTTTAGGTATAGTAAGTTACTGAAATAAGTTACTGAAAGCAAATTTATTTTTTTATTATTGATTGCAATCCAACAATTTCATTGCTCCTATGAGATCTAGATGAGCAATTACACTGAGAAGAGCTTTTGTGCTTCTGTTAGACATGAATAAAAGCCTCTTCTAGCACTTCCACCAGTTGTTTGGAGGAATCAGGAGAGACCTTTGTTTATGTGCATATTCCTCTTTACTACAAGAAATGAGAAGTAACACTGCTACATTATTTTTAGAAAGAAGGGGAGGTTTCGTTGGATGATTCCATAAGTCATTTTAAAGTTTTGCACAGCCTTGGAATTTAATAAGAAAGAAAAAGGGTGGCTATGTCAACACTCTGATGAGAGTTCATTAGTAAAGTAGCATGAGAAAGTGATATGAGTCTGGCTCCCAGCTTCAACTAGTGTTATCAGTGTTCTCATTTGCAAGATCTCCAAAATAAACTGAAGTTAGGAACAAGCAAAAGTACAAACATACACACCAGAACATAATGAAAAAGCAATTTATCAAGTTAATATTTTTTTCAGGAACTGATAGTGCATGCTTGTTTTGAAATAAACTCTCTGATAAAGAGAATTGTATAATTTAAAGTCATTATTAGAATTGCATTTTTTGGGGAAACTTCAATACAACAGTTAGGTCAATAACATCCCTAAGGAATATTCCAGTATTATAGGAGTTAGGGAAGTCAAATTTAAAGAAAACTTATTTTTGCTTTAGTGAAATACATACTCTCAAAGAAATGTGACAGAGAAGGTAAATTATGCTTTAGGGTAAAGCCATTATAATAATTTGCAAGTTACTAATCAGAATCTGTTAATACTTGTAGAAGTAAGAGACCTAGATGCTATTTGATAGAAACAGAGATTTGCCTATGCAATTCAAATTATTGTTCAAGAAGAAATTTATAGAATCTTTAATTTATTCATTTCTCCACCACAATTTAAAGCTCCATTTGACAAGTCATCTTTAAAATATTATAATGCTATCAAGAAATCACTGAATTTAAAATGTGTTAATTGTAACATTTGATCCTTGATGCTTTTCAGAAATAATATATTTCTCTTCCTGTAGTATTATTGATAAAGCTTGTTCTCATTCAAGACATGATTCAATAGTCTTTTAGCACAGAACTGAATGCTAAATCATAAACTTTACCAATTTGCCCAAATAGTTATAATTATATAGTATTATTTACTTCATATTCTGCATGAAATTCTAAAACTCCTAAATTCATGATATTTTTGTAATAATCCAGACTTCTCCTAGAGATGCTGGTTTCAGAGATTTTTAACTTGGGAACACACTATCTGCCTTCTAGAGCTTAGCATTTTTGTTGTGCATTCAATTAGCAATTGCAGTTGATGTCTCAAACTTGAGTACATTGGAGTAAAATGTTTTAAAAACTAAATAAACTTTTAATGGAAAACTAGAAAATCTGGGATCTACATACAGGAACAATTTTCTTTTTCTACATGTGATTTAATAGCACAGGCAGCAGGAAGTAGGAACGGTTATAAAAATTTATCAAGATATTTGGGAGACTTTATAACTGGCTATTTATACTTCATAATTGAGATATTGAACTGCATCAGCATTCTATTGGCATAGAAAGTTGAAGAAACACATTATATTTAGTCTTTTGGACTTAAATGAGGAATTGCTTTTTTTCTTCTGAACCAAGTCTGTTTCTGGATCCATCTTTTCTCAGAATACAAGATTCTTACTGTTACTTTAACAAATTAGGATTTGCTTCCCTCTTTTATTATAATGCTCACTCTCCTCAATAACCAACTTTACACTTCAGCTAAGCCTAATCAGCGAAATGCTATATTTGATATTCTTTATTTGCTGAACTGCCATTTGTATTTTTTAAAAAATGACTATATTGAAAATATAACATTTCACATGCAAAAGCAGGAACAACTAACCACTGTGGTTACATATAGCTTTGTTGTACCAAACAACTGCCCACATTTTCATGAACTATAGAAGACTTAGATTTCAGCCATATTGAAATGATATGTCAAAATAAACATGCGCAAGACTGCAGCATTATTCCTGAACTGTGAACTTAGAAATCAATGCTGCATTTAAATTATGTTCCATGTAGAACTAGCTGCAAAGAAACAGTTTTTAAAGAGTTTATTGGGGTAGGAAGATTCTCAAATGTGTCAATAGTTTATATGAAGAGTATTTGTTTTACTTATTATGTTTCAAATTTATTTTTCATATATGTTATTGGTCACAAAGAATCACAAGGACTACGCAGCATACAAGTGTAGATAAATAAATATTTTATTTATCATTATGTATAATGGGAAACAACACATTATACAATTTTATTATTGTATTTCTGCATTCTGGTGCTTTTTATTATTTTTTATCATTTATTTTCCATTTATTTATTATCATTATTTTTTTTAGATTTATAAAGCCAATGTTGTAAAACAATATTTTAGTTACGAGATGATTATAAGGGGACTTATTCTCACATAATGGCATTTATTGAATAGGAAAATTCAGCAGAAACCATGCACTGAGCAGTATTTACTCCCCAAAATCTGACCATGTTCCTGAAGTATCATTTTTCCCTAGTACCGCAGTCACAGTACTTGGCAACCTTAGTTTGTGAATCTCTCATCTGAACAAATGTGTTGGATCTCACACCTGTATTTTGTTCACTAATGGAAACAGCTGAGAAAATGAAATATTACTTTTCATAAATGTTATTGGGAAGGAAGTTGTTTTGGCTCAAACAATATAATCATTAATTCTGGCACATTTAACACAGAGCTGGTTTGAACATGTCAGCAATTCCAAATGACCTTGTAACTGTGATATCTAAATACAGTTCAAAACATGTGGTATCTATCACCACTGAAATGTCAACAGAAAGTTTCCATTAGTGCCATTCCTGGAGATAGGGTTAGGACAACCTCACAGCAATGATTTAAATAGCAACGTGTGTGTGTTTTATAAGGTATTGGAGACAAGTTTTTTTTTACTTAGAATTGTTATAAATTCATTCCAAATATACTTTTCTCCACTAATAAGTACAATAACTACAGAGGCATAAAATGTAAAACTGCAAAGAAAAGATAAAGAATATTTGGTAGTGGAATGGCAAATTTGATTTCTCAGGTTCATTTTGTTCCATTATGAACAAGAATCTTTTTCTCACCCACCCAATTTGGACTCTGGCTATATTACCGACTATATTCTCATGTCCCTGAGAAAATGCCAGTTCCGTTTCTAAAAAGTGAAACAGAAGACTCGGTTTGGATACCAATGTTTGTGGCTTCTCTAAATGTCCATCCCCATAGCAGAAAATAATGGACAACAAAATCAGATGCCATGTGTACCACTGCTCTAACACAAATTTATCTAACACAGCCCTAAGGACAGATGCAAACAAAATTATCTACTGTATTTTTCGGAGTATAAGACACATCTTTTTCTCCCAAAAAAGAGGGTGAAAATCTGGGTGCGTCTTATACTCCGAATGTAGCCCCGCCCACCTGCTCCGTGGGTTGCATTTTCGGGTGGTTCCAGGTGGCGGGGATCCTCACTTCCACATGGAGCGTGATTCCCGAAGCAGCCCAGGGAACTGCGTTGAAAGCCTTTTAAACGAAAGCATTTTCTGGTGGCAGATCTCCATCCCCGATTGCAAAAAGAGTGCCTGAAACGTGAGGATCGTGGAGGAAAGAGTTTCCAGGTGGCAGATTTCCCCTCCCCAAAAACGGAGGGTAATCTGCCACCTGGAAACTTTTTCCTCCACGATCCTTCTCGCATTTCAGGCACCAGATCCCCTTCTCCGATTGCAAAAAGAGTGCCTGAAATGTGAGGATCGTGGAGGAAAGAGTTTCCAGGTGGCAGATTTCCCCTCCCCAAAAATGGAGGGTAATCTGCCACCTGGAAACTTTTTCCTCCATGATCCTCCTCGCGTTTCAGGCACCAGATCCCCTTCTCCGATTGCAAAAAGAGTGGCAGATTGCCCCTCCCCCAAAACGGAGGGGAATCTGCCACCAGAAAATGCTTTTGTTTAAAAGGCTTTCAACGCAGTTCCCTGGGCTGCTTCGGGAATCAGGCTCCAACCGAGGCAGCAAAGGCGCAGGGGCTTGCTGGGAAGCCTGGTAGCATGTTTACGAAATGGCAGGTCCAGGAGAACTGGTGTGCTGCCTCTCTATCGCACCTTTCTGAGAGAAAGCCCGGCTTTCAATGCCTACGGCTATAGGTAAGAAGACCGGGGCATTTTGGGAGTGGAGCCAAGTCTGTCTTCTGCCCCCAGGAAAATCATACCCCACCCCACCCACTCCAGTTAAATTCCACCCCAATTTCTGCAGAAAAAAATGTCAAAAGATGCATGATAAAACAAAAAGTCTGATTAAAGATTTGAAGAATATGAGCTTTAAAGAAATCTCATTATTCCTAGTATTACCTGAGGAGGCTTTTCTTGGGACATTTAGTTAGTCACCTTATATCTGAGATTTACCTTATGCAACAAAAGTGGATTCTGAAAAATCAAGGAATATCTGCTACTAATATGTTTTATTAATAATACAAAAACACAGAAGATTATACAATCATATATGACTACTTGTAATTTCTTATTCACTTCATATTTCTGTAATCTTAGAAAGCAAAATTCATTTTTATTGTTAGAACAAATAAAAAGATCTGTGCTGCTCATTATCAAAATCCGTGTGGAAGTGAGGACCCCGCTAATCCTGATGCTGGTAGGCAGAAGCAAAATTCTTTTTTTCTTGTTTTCCTCCCCCCAAATTAAGGTGCGTCTTATATTCCGGTGCGTCTTATACTCCGAAAAATACGGTAATAAAACCAGTAATACATTTCTATACATATGTATAACAAAAAAGTAAGTGTAATAGGATCTAAAATAATTAAGGACAAAGATACTAAAATAAATCCAAATAAAATACTATTATAAGGTTACAACCCTAATTAATGATGTGGCATATCATACAAATGGTAGCCTAAAACTGGGTGACTTGAAAGGTTATTTTCAGTCTTTGTCCAAAAGAAGTAACATTAAATAGAAATCCCACTCCCCATCTGCAAATTTCTTTTAGGCAGGATATATAAAGGTCTGTTTATACTGTTCCCTTTATTTAGGAAACAGCATAATAGCAAATAGTTTAGTGTTTCTATTGAACTATCACCGTATGGACATAGCCAAAATTGCAGAGGAGTACCTTTAAAACATCCAAAAAGTATGAAGGGCAAAGTAGCCAACCTGGCTAAAGTAAAGACTGTTAAAAAAGATCAAAATAGGAAGAGTTGATAAATAGGAGGTCAATATCCCAAATACATTGCTTAAGGGAAGATCTAGTGTTATTAACATCTAGCAAGCACAAACTTTCCATAAGTCAGTCAGAGTCTCTCTCTCCCTCCCTCCCTCATCAAACTAGGTTTTTATCTATAATGAAATTGTGATTATTTCAAAGTAAATGTGTATGTTTGTTACATTAGGAAAGAAATGCTTTTCTTCCTTTGATTATGTTAATATCTGTCGTGTGATACAAAAAACAAATGGCCTTTTGTTGTGTTTATTAAAAAAAGTTCTTTAAATTGTGAAATGGAGGAAGGACCAAGTTTGTTGCTTATTTCATGACCGAAGTAATGCAACATGGTCATTATCTCAACCGTTAACTACTGTAGGTTTAGTTCCAGGTTTAGATTAATATAAAACCTGCTATATCCTCTTCCTCAAACCTGCCTCTGAAATTGATATTATTATTAGGTGCAAAGGAGAAGGGGCACTAGTCCAAGTAACCACCTTTTTTTTGCATTTAAAGCTAAACATTCTAAGATTGAAAAGAGAGGAGGAAAAAAAGGATACAAAAATGCTGGGGGGAAGAATAATCAACATTTCTGCCAGTGTTATGTTTCAAATATCTCAGTTGCCCCTTTTCCTGTAGCTGCTTTAAACACACAATCTTACTGCATCTGAAATATAAATTAAAATTAAACTCTCAGTGATGTTCACACAATAGAGAAATGTATAAAATGTAAACAATTATTTACACTGCAAATGTGACTTGAGCAAAAGCCATTTTACACCTTGAGGACAAATACCAAGGCTAGGGCACAGTTAAACCCAGTGATTTTTGTGCCAAGCTATTTGTTGGACTGTGTCCCAACTTTAAATGTGATAGACATAAAAAAGTGAAGTGGCTTGCAGATTGAATGTGTTTATAACTACAGGCATCCCTCCCTACGTTGGCAGTCATCCATAACTTGCCTTGAGTCACTCAAGGTTTTCAAAGGCTCACAAAGGCTCTTGCTATAGCTACTTGGTCAGAGGTGCTCAAAGTTCTCCTGTTTCATTTATGGTTTACTCGTTCCCACCTCTTGCTCCAAAATGTGATAAGAGCTTCTATAATGCATGTCAAAGCCTGAGGAAATGAGAAACAAGCTTTTCCTGCTGCATACCTGATGGGTGAACAGGAAGGTGGGATACACTTTCCCTATTTTACCCCTGCAACATAGCATAAATGTGGACTTTATGATTTTTCAGTTCTTGTCACAGTGGCCAATTCAGTCGTGTTGATTACTGTGTTCTGCTTATCTTAACATGCTCCCTTTAGTGCCAACAGCATAGTAAATGTTTTACTATTTATTTGTCCTTTTTTGGAGTGCCTATTCTACCTTTCATTTCTTATCTTTCAGTATATTACTATATATACATATCTCATTATTTCAATTGGAGCAAAGGTTTGAGTGTACTTTTGATAAAACAGTATCACGTCACTCAATTTGCAAATAAAAATCAAGAGGAAATAAACCATTACATTTCTTTGTACTTTTGCCTTTTAAACTTTTATTCACTATTTATGTGAAGTACTCTTTAAGACAAGCACTAGAATGCAGTGTAATAATAAGTGTTTTCTTTTTTCTAGTTGCTGTAGTAGTACCATCTCTGCTAACAAGGAGTCCTGCTCTTGAGAAGCTGTTGAAGATTTCTCCTTACCCTGGAGATTTTTAGAAAAAAAAATGTTTCTCCAGTTTTCTTGCCCACAAATTGAAGAAACCTTTGAACGAACATTTGTGCCTATCAACTATCAGTTAATTTTACAGATAAGCAACTACAATTTAACTACTCAGTCTGCCCCAACATAAACTCTCAAGCTTCAAATTGTTATACACCTGAAATGCTCTTCCCCAAGTGCAATTCAAACATAGAAAAAGTTGAGAAGCAGCAAAAACTCTGTTGGGCTGTTCAAATTGGCAGGGAGATGAAACTGAAAGTTTTCCTTGAGTGCAGCTAAGAAGCACAGTAAATGTTGATGGTGTTTAAATTTCTGCTGATACATTAAATAGAAGAAGGCAGTTAGTATGTTTTGCCATGTTATGATTTCACAAGCAAAGGGCAAGTGAATCATCCAAGCTGAGTCATTTACAGAAACTAGGACTGCAGCATTTTTCTTTATCAGCATATGCTGCAAAGCCTTAGATGCTGCTGACATAATAAACATAAAAGAAACATTGGTTAATTCTGTTAGGCTTGGGTGCCTGGGCCTGTTTTTGCTGCCTTCCACTAATGTACTGATTCACACATGAGGCTAACAACAGGGGATTTTATAGTTGCAGAAGTAGCCCAAAGGCACAGAACCTGAGTTTTCTGAGATGCTTTTTTGAGTTCTTAATCTAACCTACAGTCCCAAATAATGACTTGTCTAAAGTGTGAACCTGGTGAAATCTTGCTTAGATTTTCAAATTCAGACAAGGTTGAGTGGGAGCTGCCACTTAGCTGGTTTTTAATGTGTGGAATGATGAAGTATATTAGCCAATTAGTGTATAATCACATTCATTATATTTCACATTAAATAAAATGAAATCAGTTTTATCTATCACCTTTTCAGATGTAACTATGACTCTTCCAGTGAGTCATAGAGATATAATGTGTAAACCCACTTCTTCTGACTTAGCAGCTAGACATCCTTAGAAATTCTTCATGAGTAAAGCAGCCTTAGAAAATCTTGGTAAACTGATTTGCAGATGTCACTTCAACATTCCTTAAGTTAACATGGAAAACATGTTTAAATGTTGCTATTATGTAAATAGAACAATATTTGTCCTTGAATCCCAACCAACATCAAGTTAAGCAAGGCAATGTTTTTTTTATTCAAGTCAGTAAGTAGAAAGCTTTGTATGAGTAATGATTTTTCTGTTGATTATAGTCTCCTATAATCAACAGATTATTGCCCTGTTGATTATAGTCTCCTATAATCAACATGGCAAGGAAGAATCAAATGTATACATTGTGCTCCTTATAGAGCACAATGTATACATTTCTGTATATAACTCCACTGTGACCTTAATATTCCTTTGCTACAGTTTTATTCTTTGGGCATGTTGTAACAAAGCCTTTTTACCAACCTATCTAATTACATACTGTTGAGATTAGACCTTAATTTCCATTAATAGCAGTTGATAGTCAACAGTTTAAAAACCACCTTTGTGAATTATTAATTAGTCCTTAACATAGGCGAGGCATAGTATTTTCACTCTGGAAAGCTTCTATTTTGGAAATGTAAATCATCTTGACATATTTCATTTTTATGACAGTGTGTGTAAGCACTAAAATGTGGTTTTCCAGTGTGCTTGCTGGTAAAAAGCTAGGTTGGCTTAAAGAGATGCTGTTCTGTTCCCTGGCTAAAAGTAGGGAAATAGTTTTGTCCACACTAAGAGCCTGCAGGGAGGAAAAAATCAGAATGGAAAAGGATATCTTTGGTGCTATGATCACTTTGAAGATTGGAGAACTGCAAAAAGGGACCTATTTTCCCTTGCTTCCCTGTCATACAGGCAATAGACGTAGGGCGAGAGAAGAATCCAGTTGCTCCCCTTATGTACATGGGGACATGGGGACAGAATGGGGCTGTTTCTTTTGATCTTATGGAATTGGATAAATGGCAATAAAGGAGTAATGATCTCTACTTCTCTCTCTGCTCTTTTTCTTTTAATTGTGGATGGCAAGGAAAAGGAGGAGGAGGAAGCAGAAAGGCAAGTAAAACTCCAGATGAGTTTTCATGTTTTCTTTTTCTGTAGTCCACCTCTGGTAGGCAAGCTTTCCATTTATTTCTTAGAAAAACACAACATTCTAACTTGCAATGGTTTAATACTGATTATATAAACTAAAATTTTTACCAAATCAGCTGTATGAAAAAAATAGCAATAGCACTTAGACTAATATACCGCTTCACAGTGCTTTGCAGCCCTCTCTAAGCAGTTTACAGAGTCAGCATATTGCCCCCAACAATCTGGGTCCTCATTTTACCCACCTCGGAAGGATTGAAGGCTGAGTCAACCTTGAGCTGGTCAGGATCAAACTGCAGAACTGTTGGCAATCTGCAGTCTTCAGTCAGCAGAATTAGCCTGCAATGCTGCATTCTAACCACTGCGCCACTATGCAGTTATTTATTTAGTTATTTATTTATTTATTTATTTAGTTATTTATTTATTTATTTATTTATTTATTTATTTATTTATTTATTTATTTATTTATTTATTTATTTATTTATTTATTTATTTAGTGCTCTTATATGCCACCCTACTCCCTGGGGACTCAGGGCTGCGTACAACATTTAAAGAACAGCTAAACAATATAATTTAATAACAATTTAAAATACATTTAAAAGAAACATACAAAAACATACATACATGGGGGAGACAAAGATGAAAATCGTCTCAAAGCCCCGCCTGCAGGAAGAGCCATGTCTTCACAGCTTTTTGGAAGGCCAGCAAGGTGGGGACAATTCATATCTCTGGGGGGAGTTGGTTCCAGAGAGCAGGGGCCCCTACTCTTACCTGTTATACTCTTACCTGTTGCCTTGTTAGAGAAACTAAGTAACATAAAATTAATAAAAAATAAGGAGAACCTTTTTTTTACAGTGGCATCCCTTGACTACTCTTCTAAAGCCTGCAATTCACATATAGATAGAAAAAAAACACTTCTAAATAATATTTTTATATATGGGTTTTATTGAAATTCCTTATAATTTGCTTTTCTAGGATTTAGTTTTTGTCTTTTGTAATATAGTTTAGAAAAGCTTTTAAAACAATTTTATTGCAAATTAGCATGTATGTACTTATATTAGTGCAGTAAAAATAATACTATGAGATAGGCTGGGTTAAGAGACAGCAACTGGCTCAAAGTCAATCTGAGTTTTCATGGCTGAGAGTGGATTAGGAACTGGATTTCCCATCGCTGATCTCTCCTTAGCCTCTATGCCATATTAGTTCTGATTAAAATGTCTACTTTGTAGTCCTTTTTTTACAACTGATCTAAAGTGTTATCCACCATCTTTGAGTTGGCAGAATACTAATCCAATATGACATTTCAAATCCCTATCTTACCTCAGTTGCCAGTCACATGATTGTCAGGGTTCCAAGCAATAGACCCATAGCAAGCAAAACTCCGAGACAGATGGATTCCTCAAAGAATAGCTTTATTGGCTATATCATATTAGCACAGATCTGGTGAAAACCGACTCTGGAGGTTCCCGTGGTTTTCACCTAATTAAAAGTAAAAGTTTTCCCTCAACTCCAAACAATCAGTCACATGGTCCAATCAAGGCGCTGTCTGGTTGCCTGGTGACATCACTCCTCGTTCCTCTGGCCAGGTGTGAGAATGTCCTTGGTTCCCAAGAGAAAGTATTTTATTCTGGCTACAAAACCTCAGCTATCTCTAATCCCCCCCCTCCCTATCCCTCAGCTCCAGTGTGGCAACACTGAAGCTCCAAGATGGCTTCGGTCAGGTCAGCTTCAGGGTTGACACTGATATCTTTAAAAAGACTGTGTCACAAAGCCTAACAAATTTTATATATCTTGAGGCATCTTGAGTATCAGAACAAGAGAGAGAAGATACTATTTTAATACAATTATAACTAAGGACAGCTGAAATCTGTGTCAGTCATGGGCAGGAGATGAGATGAAGGCAGTGTCATTGGGACAGGAGGAAATTACTAATGTCAAGCAATTTTTGTACTATGATTAAGTTCAAGTAGAACTATGGGCTACATCAGGTACACATGTTTAGAATGATAAAATAAAAGTGCATCTCCTTTTATATTTAGTTAATAACACAATTTAGCTTGAAGGAGATAATAAACCATATGTTTCTTAGTCATATTTAGAGAACACTAATTGAAATCAAATGTGCTTTAGTTAGACATGATCAGCAAGTTCCATTAATTTTAATGAATCTTTTCTGAGTATGGCTATGGCAAGGTCTAACTTATTATTAATAACATAAGCAAAATCTAGTTATGCACTTATACTCTAAGGCTGCAGTTCTATAAACACAAAATTTGGGAGTTGGAGCAATTAAAATCAAACAGACATAGTTTTGAGCTGACATGTGCCAGATTAAGCTGTTAATTCACTGAAATGTTTTCTTTGTTTATTTTCTGATTTCTAAGAACTTTTGATTAAGTCAGTGTGTTTGCCCTTGGTACCACACCATTTTTAGTGAGTCACTTGAGCTCAGTCTAAGACAACATTGCATAATTAAAGAGGCATTCCCTTTTTTTATGGAAAAAGTTTTTTATTTTTATTCCCATACAGACACTTTCACATATTTATCATCTCATTTCTCATTTAATTCTTTTACAAAATCTTTACACATATATTCTATATTTATCTTATTGCTTTATTAGTTCAATGTTGCTTTTTTACCATCCTCCCTTCCTATCTCATACAGCCCTTCCTTCTCTTTCTTCTTCCCTTCCCTTCCTCTTTCTCCTTCTAAACCTACTTCCCCTTCCCTCTCTTCTTCTCCTCTTCCCTATTTCCCCTCCTGCCCTCTCTCCTAACTCTCTTCTCCCCTCTTCTTTCTTTCCTCCTCCTCTTTCTTTCTTAAAGAGGCATTCCTACTGAACTTTTCTGATTGCGTCATTAGGCAAGTGTGTCAGATAAATTTACTAAACCTAGAATGCCAGAAGAGATATGCTTGCAAGAAGGCAAAATGACTTGCTAACGTGGTTTTTCTTTTTGGTGGATGAGGTGAAGCCTGTTCTAAAGAAACAGGAAGCTCAAATTAAAAACACAATTTGCTTTGGCATGCCAATTCACCTTTTCAGCCAGACATTTTCATCATGAGTATAGTAAGATTCTTTAAAAACAGTTGAATAGAACTATTCTCTAAAGATAATGGAAGGGAGACATCTTGTGGTGAATTTAATTCTATACTGGCTATTAAAAACATGTTAAACTGAGATTTTTGGAAAGGGATTACTTGAAGAGGGCAAGGAAAAATCAAATAAACCTGAATCATGTTATGTGTACATATGAACTACAGATAATAGTCCTGAACAAAATGGCACAACAGTATATATATATGATAGCTTAAGGAATGAAATTATTGGAATATTTTTGTGCGCTTAAAGCAAACATGTACATTAAAAAAATCAGTTCACAGCTAGTTCAGTCTCCATTATACATTGTGATAAGATTGAATACTCTTGATGACAACATGAGCATGTTCACATAATTTTCTTCACAGCAATATGGACATAATTTATCATTGTCTTCTTTTGCTTGTTTTGTAACCACACAGTTTTTTCTACAATCTCACATAATATGTGTTTACTCATTTAGCTTTTTTAAAATCAGTTAAGACCAGCTAAATGCTGCCATCTGCTGAAAATTGTAGTTGATTTCTTCTAAAGTCTATAGATATAAATGTAATGGAGTATTCAAAGTGTTTTCAGAAGATTAGCAGGGAAAGCATTGTTGGAATTATCCGAGTGTTGTCTTATTACTTTATTGTTTACAATAGCTGTCAAAGGAACACATTATTGTGAAAAAGATATAGTCTAACAAATATAATTAACAATTTAAATAAGTTTAATGAAACAAAATATAGCTGAAAGCATAACTTACCATCCAACAAAGCAATAAATAAATAAATAGAGGAACTTTTTGCTAACCAGTTACAAATGTATGTAAGAAACATAGCACAGTAGTAATGTTTTAGCAAAGAAGATACAAAACCAAAGTCATTAACTTTTTAGCCATGACCGAATAGATGAGGAAGTGTTCATGGCATAGTTTAGAAGCAACATAAATGAAAGCATTCATCCATTTCTAAAGAAAAACAATTCCACAAAGACATTATTAAAAAATGTAGCATTTGTAATCAGTTCTTGCATCTGTGGCATTGTGATTCTTTGTCATTTTATTGATAGATGATGTGGTTAGCAAAGCACTTAAAACATTAATATTGTCATTATTGGATGTTCATATCTTTGAAGGTGACTATACAAAAAGTTACTTATAAAAAGTAATCCATCAGTACCCCATTAGATATTTAAAAGTCTGATACTGAACATTGCTCTTGAAGTTTTTATAGAATATAACAGTTTAGGACTAATAGTTTTGTTTCATTCATATAAGAAAGTATGTTTGTAAGGTATATGTATAATTATATAAACCGTGAATCTGAATAAATCCAAGATGTATAAAGTTCTACCAATATCAGGGGTGGGTTCCTCTCGGTTTGGACTGGTTCGCCCGAACTGGTAGCAACCTGCTGGTGATGTCACAATGATGTAACTGAACCGGATCGGTCGATGCCAGTCCATGGACACCGCCATCTTTTTTTGATTTTTTTATTTTTTAAAAAATTTGGGTTTTTTTCTTCTTCTGCGCATGTGCAGAAGCCGAGTTTCCGGCACTGCGCATGCACCACCAGCTTGTTTTCAGCTTTTTTAAAACTGTTTTTGCTTGTTTTTGCTTCTGCACATGTGCAGAAGCCAAGTTTTTGGCACAGAGGGGGGGAAACACTTGCCCGACTGCTCCCTCCCTAAGCAAGCTCAGAAGTTTTCAAGCTCATCTGGAGAGGCATTTTTTTTAAAGAAAACCATCCGGAGCCGACAGTCTCTGGTAAGATGCGCATCTCGTGGCCCGCCCCATCCCCTGCCCCACCTGCCACTTTCAAATTGCACCCCACTGCAAGCATCTCTCAGCTGTTGTGTGCAGGGAAAAACCTTAAACAGTAAAGAAAAACTTCTCGTGAGTGTGAGGCAATTAACAACTTATTGCATACGCGAGATGTTTTTCTTTACTTGAGCAAAACTTCTGCCCCCCCCCCCGAATCCCAGCCCCACAGCGAGGGATGAAGTGATCATGTCAACAGCTAGGATCTCCCACCGTGTTCAAGCAGAGCTCCAGTGGGGCTTGAATCTGCATTGCAGGAAGACTCCACTCTTGGGGTACACACACTCCAGGCTTCCTCTTCCCCCACAACCTTCCTACAATTGCCGGGGACATCTTTCTTGGTCTGCCGGTGCCCCTTAAACTCTTCCCATACCTGAGTGGAGGAAAAACACCTCAGAGTGCCCTGATCCATCTTCCTTAACCGGGAGGCTCCGCTGCTCCCCCAGCGGCAGCGCTCTCGGAGGACGATGTTTTGCCCAGCCTGGAAGCTGCTTCCAAATCACAGAGAAGCTTCACTTTTCTTCCTCCCCAGTGAGCAAAGCCCTCAAGCCCACAAGCCCTCTCTAGCCCCGGTGCAGGAGCAGCCCAAGCCAAACAGAGCCAAGCTGACCGTAGCTGGGCTGCCCAATCCGAGGAACATGCAAATAGAATGGCGGGGAAGACCACAGGAGGCATAGCCAGAGCCACGGGCAACCAGAGCCACGGGCAGTGAGTCAGCTTGCTGCAGGCCTGGGATTTGAGGGGCGGAGGTTTTGCTCTCATGATTGTGTGGCAATTGACAACTTCTTCCACTCATGAGAATTTTGTTTTACTCTGCAAGGGTTGCTCCGAGGAGCAAAACTTCTGCCCACAGAATCCCAGGCCTGCAGCCCCCTGACCCTGCTGGCCCGCCAGCTTTTCACTCACTGGGGAGGAGAGAAAAAGCCTCTCCGCACTTCGGAAGCAACTTCCAGGCTGGGCAAAATGCTGCTGCTTGGGGAGAAACCTCCCAGTTGGGGAAGATGGATCACAGCACCCTGAGGTATTTTTCCCCCACCCAGGCACGGAAAGAGGCAAAGGGGCATCTGCAAACCAAGAAAGATGTCCCCGGCAATTGTAGGAAGGTTGTGGGGGGTGTCTCCAGAGGAAGCCTGGAGTGCATGCTCCCCAAGAGTGGAGTCTTCCTGCAATGCAGATTCAAGCCCCGCTGGAGCTCTGCTTGAACATGGCGGGAGACCGAGCTGTTGACATGACCACCTCCTCCTGGCCTTGTTCCGTCTACCAGTATGGAAGCCAGGTTCAGTCTGAGCCGGTCACTGCCCGGCCTGATGCTAGTCCCCCTGCCCACCATTTAATTTGCCTGTTCCTGGAGTCGGGCAGCCCAGCTACAGTCAGCTCGGCTCCTGGTGGGTGAAGAATCTATAGGCGAAGTGAGCCCCTCTGGGGAGGGCAGTGGGGAGCAGCTGCCCGGGAGGACCTGCCTGCCTTCCCTCACAAGGTGCAAAGCACAAACAAGGTGCAAAGCAGCTCCCAAACAGAACATGGCACACACAGAGCTGCTTCTTCTTTGCAACAGCTGAGGACTGGAGAGATGCCTCTTCCGTCCTCGGCTGTTGGAATAAGCAGCGGCTTTGGCTGCCGCCATGCCCGCTTCATTCTCTGGTCCCTCTCCTTCCCTCACTTAGCTGCTACTGCTGGGATGCTGCCAGGGCAAGCGCAGGTGTGTGTGTGTGTGTGTGTAGGGGGGCATGGACCATTCAGCTCTGAGGTAGAAGCAGCCATGGCAGTGGTGAAAGTGAGGCTTCTTTGCCAGCCTCCCAGCTGGCAAAACATAAATTTTTGATGTGGCTAGGTGGGGGGCATGGGCCTGAGGTGGGGAGCGGCTTGCCTGGGCAGCTGCTGCAACAGCCGTGGGAGGAGCAACCCTTCTCGCCTCTGATGGGCCTTCCCTGCTGTTGCATTAAATAATGCATCCGCTCCTGCTCGTGCTGAGGAAGAAGCAGCCACAGCGGCGGGGAAAGTGAGGCTTCTTTGCCAGTCTCCCAGCTGGCAAAACATAAATTTTCGCGGGTTCTGTGGACGTGGCTAGGTAGGGGGCATGTGATTGAGGGCGTAGGCGTCAGTGATGTCAAGTTGGCCACTCTTATTTAGTCATATGACCATCAAACCACGTCCACAAAATAAGCCACGCCTACAGAGTGGCAGTAAAAAAAATAGGAACCCACCCCTGACCAATATTTATTAATATTTTCAGCACGCTGATATTTAAAGAAGCAATGTGCAAAAAGGTAAAGAAGCTAAAAGTTTAAAAATATCACATCTTGTAGGCAAAGTTTTAAAAAATCATGTCTTGTATGCAAAAGATTAAATCATCTGATTTCATCTGAAAAATGAAAAATAAAAATTTAGTGATGGTAATCCCATAATTATGTTTGCTTCTCCATCTTCTGGTTTCACCTGCACTTTAATATCTTTACTTATTATTCTGTAATTTTGTTGGTTTAAAATTTAAACCAACAAAATTACAGAATAATATTAAGATGTTGGACAAAAATTATGAATATTGAAAACTTACAGTAATGACCTCTATACATACACATATATGCATATAGGGTATAGAAGACTGTAATATTTTACTGCTTTTTAAAGAATTTTGTGAACTATTGCCACTTTCCATCAAAGCCACTGAAGAGTTCCCATCAAGTATTTCAGTGAATTGTCTACCTTGGCTATTTTTCAACCTAAATGTCAATCTGACAACTGACAACTTCAAACTGTGACTTGTGAATTTGCTGCAAATAAGGATTAAAATAA
This sequence comes from Diadophis punctatus similis, assembly GCA_023053685.1. Lineage (NCBI taxonomy): Eukaryota > Metazoa > Chordata > Lepidosauria > Squamata > Dipsadidae > Diadophis > Diadophis punctatus. The sequence continues at coordinate 26,736,930 of JALIGW010000006.1, forward strand.
CATATTTGATGATGAATCAAAATACAAGCACTTTTTACCATAGTTTTTGAGCCACATGTGGTTGTAGATACACATCATCATCATCCATATGTACCAAGCTTGCTACACAGAATGTTATGGGCCACTTTGACAAATACTTGACTGAAATCACATATATTATGTCACTAGCCTTTCCATCATCTATGTAGGAAATTATCTAATAAAAAAATGAAATAGGTTAAGACTCATAAAGATTCTTAACAAATAAATGTGGGATTAATAATTAGTACTGCTTTAACACCCTTGCAAATCAATTGTTTCATGATCTACATTAATAATGTTCAGTTGTCAGTGTCACACTCATTGATTAATAATTCATCAGTTCCTGTGTTTTATGCTACTTTAAGATGTAAACTTTAATTTTCTAGAATCAGATACATTTTCCAATTTTTTGAAATAGAATTAGTAAATGTTTGGCTAGACAATCCTAATTTTAAAAATGGTAGAAATTCTTGTACTGTGATGACAGGTGGTGAATCATGGTGTTAATAAATGCAATGCCTTATAAATAATAAAATGAAATGAAATGAAATAATGAAATAAAATATTTTGAATCTTTCATTGTTTAGATGACCCAGACCATATTTTATATCTGGAATGGTGCATTCATAATAATATGATTCTCTAACTGTGAGTCTTTGGTGGTCTCTGAGTTTGATTGTTTGCTTGCAAATCTTTCATTACCCAATATTAGGGAATCCAAGATGACTCCCTAATTGTTCATTCAAGACATAAAAATCCATTTCTTAAAATGTTCTTTATTTTCTTAGCATTTGTTTTTCCTCAAAATTTCATGATAAATTTTCTTCCACATTGGATTGGGTATTACCATCCACAGGGAACACAGTTTTCTGTTTTAGATATTATACTTTTGACATTTTGTAGCCAGTGCCTAAAACAATGGTGACAGACTGAGTAATTCATGGAAAAATGTGGTTTTTATTCTTGTTTTAGGACAAAATATTTACAATTAAATGAACATTATGGCTGCATACATCTTAACACCTCTGTCAACAGAACATGTTCATAGTAGTGCAGAATATAGAAATAATATAAGAAAGAAAAATTAATCATGCACAACATTTTCATTGGATTTTACTAAAAGGAAACACTTCTAGACATTAACTAGTATTTGTTCTTGTCTAGACAAAATTCACAGAAAGATTTGCTTAAAGCTTACAGACATAATAAATACACTATTATATCCATTTTGTTTGTTTGTTTGGTTGGTTGCTTGGTTTGGTTGTCACATTTTGAGGAAGCTGCTAGTGAAGTTCACTGTTACACAAGCTACTGTATTTAATCATCTTCATATGATTAAATATTTATTCATCTTCATATGAAAAGCATATGGCACAACTTAATAAGTAGCTCACAAGTAAACATCCAAAACTGTAATATGTAAGTTGGTTTTCTCCTCTGATAATTGCAAACCCGGGGCCCAAGTCTTATGCATATTTTATGGAAATGGAAAAAAAGAAAAAGCAATAACATTGAAGCATAACAAGAGATCAGCGTGAACATCATTTTACAACTTTCATCCAAATGCTTCATTCAGTCTCTGAGTCCACATTTAATTGTCCATTAAATGCGGAGTAGACCTACCGTATTTTTCGGAGTATAAGATGCACCTTTTTACCCCAAAAAAGAGGCTGAAAACTTGGTGCATCTTATACATCAAATGTAGCCTCACCCAGCCACCCCCACCCTTTGGCCTCTGCCTCCCAGAAATTTACCTCCTTGCAGCAAACAGCGCAGAGCCTGATTAGCACAAGCAACTGATTATCGGCCTCCCGGCCAGCAGCTGATTGAGGCTTGCAGGCAGGCCCACGTGCTAAAATGAAAGTGAAACTAAAACTGCAAGGATGCAAATTGCTGGGAGGGAGAGGCAGAGACAGAATTTTATTTTCTTGTGCTAATCAGTTGCTGAAATTGGATGCAAGGAGGTAAGTCAATAACTATAAATGTCTATAGAATGTTCAAATTATTAGACTTATTCTTTAAAGACTGCTTTATTATTGCTCTAGACAACTTAACAAAATGAAGAAGCTTTTTAAAATAAATGCTTGATCTGAAGAGGCCCAGTGCTATTGTATCTTCTTTTAAATAGCAGAGAATAATGTATACTTCAAGAAAGCCACATCAATTTTAACAGCATCTGTACAAGTATAATCTGAAATGTAACAGTGTCCTGTTTAGTATTAAGATAAGGCAGCTGAGTTAAACCCTGACTTAGTCATGTTTGGAGTAGATCTATTTTAATAATTGGGAGGAGTTAGTGTGACTACATTTAAGAAAACTTTCTGGCATTAATATACTGCCATAATGTACATTTCTCCAATTCTTTGCTAATTCTATGGGTCAGGCACACATGCACAGAAATACACAGCAAACAGTGTATATCATCTGTACTGTTTGCTCTTTACTGGGAGGCAAATTGCTGGGAGGTAGAGGCAGATTTTTTCCCCTTGTTTTCCTCCCCCAAAACTAAGGTGCGTCATACTCCAGTGCATCTTATACTCCAAAAATACGGTATATTATAGTATTTAGAAAGTAGTAAGGGACACGGTGGCTCAGTGGCTAAGACACTGAGCTTGTTGATCGAAAGGTCGGCAGTTGAATCCCTAGTGCTGTGTAACAGGGTGAGCTCCCGTTACTTGTCCCAGCTTCTGCCAACCTAGCAGTTCGAAAGCATGTAAAAATGCAAGTAGAAAAATAGGGACCACCTTTGGTGGGAAGGTAACAGCGTGTTGTGCACCTTTGGCATTTAGTCATGCCAGCCACATGACCACGGAGACATGGCTCTTTGGCTTTGAAACGGAGATGAGCACCGCCCTCTAGAGTCGGGAATGACTAGCACATATGTGCGAAGGGAACCTTTACCTTTAAGCAATTTCCCAGTTTACTTTTTGTAAACTGACAATAACTTGGATGTAAAATATCCCAGAAATACATCATTAATATATTTTTTAATCCAAGAAATATTTTTGATCCAACAAATGATTTAATATTTGCAATTAACATTGAGTTAGGTCCATCCACTTCAGATAAAAAACAAACAAATTAAAAGCCTTTTGATTTTTTTTATATATTTTCAATGAAAAATATTGGATTCAAAATGTACACTATGACCTCCAAACAATATTTGGAGTAGAAGATTTATCTTTTTTCTCAGCCAATTTATAGATTTGTTAAGAACCTTTTGTTATCCTGAAATATGCTGACTGTTTTCTTGGAAAAAGTGGTTCAAAATTATTTATTATTAAATATTATTTATTTTTCTGTTGTACACTACCCTGAGTCCCCAGGGAGTAGGGCGGCATATAAGAACAGCAAATAAATAAATAAATAAATAAATAAATAAATAAATTATTAGACTTGTCAATGAATGCTGGATCAGACTGATTTTAAGTATATTTACCTCAGAAGTTTATTTGATTCCAAGGGTACTAATTTTTCAGTATGTAGGTATACAGTATAATTAATTGAGTATATGTTATCTATAAGTTGAATAGTTTTAAGCACGGTTAACATTCTCAGGCCAATATTATTTATGAGTGCTTACATAAATGGATGGGTAAATTGTCTCCTATCTAATAATAGATAGAGCCAAATCATTGCACTAGGGCCAGTTTATTTTTCAAAGCTATGCCACAAATTGCAATAATAAAATTGTTGTTGAAAAATATGGTACTGAATTAGAAATACTGCACTACCATCTACCGTAATATCTGAGATGGTTATCTGAGAGAACATCTCTTGCCAGTCACATCCACCCAACCTATTAGAGTGGGCAGGGAAGGAATGTTGTGGGTCATGTTCCCAATGGAGGTATAGGCGGGATCCAGAAGAAGGGCCTTCTCTGTGGCTCCCTCGCTTTGGAATATCATCTCTTCAGAAATTAGGCTGGCTCCTACTTTGACACTGTTTCATAAGGCCTTGAAGACTTGACAGTGGGCCTGGGGAATCCAGAGTGGAATGGAGCCCATCAAATGGCTTATTTGACTGTGTTGTTGCCAAGGGTGGATGGATGGAGGATTATTTTTTCCCCCTTATACTGTGTTCTTATTGTTTGTAAGCTGCCTAGAGTCGTTGTGAGCGAGTAGGCAGCTGTATAAATTTTCTAAATAAATAAATAAATAAACAAACAAATAAATAAATAAATAAATAAATAAATAATAAATAATAAATAATAAATAAATAAATAAATAAATAAATAAATAAACTTTTTAAAATTTATGACATTGTGATTTTATAAGGATAATATAAAAGGTTTATACCTGTCCATCTTTTTTGGCCACTGTCTTTTTTTCCCCTCACTCCCCATCCAGCTTTAATAGAAGATTAAAATTTCTAATATTGTGCTGAATAATATGCAATGACCTAGCCTGCCTTTTTGTATGTCAAAAATCTTGTATTTGAATTCAATTGTCAATCATATTTGTGATATGGCTGGCAATTACCAGTGTGTCTTTTTCCAGAATAGAATTGACATGTTAAAGGAAACATCAGTATAATTTCATAGAATAAGTGATTTGTGGATTGCATGTATTTGTATTTGCATGCAGCTTCTTTTTTCAGTGTGTTATCTATAATGCATTCTGTGTTTAATACAAAGGCCATTGGCAGTGTCCTTAAATCTAGAAAACAAGCTTCATTATTTAAAATAGTTAACATTTTAGACTCAAGATTCAAAACAGTGTTCACTTATAAAATTTAAAGGAGGCTTAATTGTATGGCACTTATCTAAGGACTTTGGGGACTTCCTTTTCATAGATTAAAAAAATATAGCTGAATTAAAAATTATAACAAGGACTTCAAAGAATACTATATTATTATGTAACAATATGTAGAAAGATTGGCAGTAAAATTTTACCAGCATTGTCATTTACTTTGAAAAACTAAAGTTAATAACAAGTAGAAATACTGTGGTAGATTATGCTGCATCTTCACTGGATGTCTTTTTTCTCCCACCTGTCATTGTGACTTTGCATAGCAAGTCACATAAGTATTTTGTTTCTTGGGGTATTTTTTTTCCCATCGAGCTCCTGTTCCTTAAAAAGTACTTCCATACTGATTTTTACCACTGTAATCAAAATGAGAACTGTTGAAAAGTGAAAACCTTAATTTTGTTTTTAGTGAATGTCCTCATGCCTAACAATTTTATAGATAACCCAGTAGAAAATGTTGAATATAAGAAAGGCTAAAGGGAAACAGGCTCTGGATAACGTATCAATTTTCTTGGCCCGATCAATGAATACCTTCCTCATTTCTTCAAGAGTAAGGGATGCAGACTGAACTGGATTATTGGACCCTTTTGGAACCACTCCATCCTTTGCTTGTATACATGGTGGGCTCATTCCATAGCCTGTGAAATTGAACCGATTGTCCCTTATATCATCATCCTGTTGAAAGAAAGAAAGAAAAAGAATTAATTAGAATTCTTCAACCTAAATATTTTTGTCAAATTTACATCTTCATTTAAAAAGAAACTCTGTGTATATAAGAAATTTTTCTTTTTTTCTCTTTTTCTAAATAATATAAATGGGGAAAGATGGTATCCCTTGTAAAAATAAAGAAGCTACTGAAAACAAAAATATTGCTGGTGCAAAGTGTAGGAAATGTCTTTAAATATTAGCTTGAAGATTTGTTGCTGCTTGACTCTTTAATTTTGAAATAGGGTTCTTCTGTCTTTTTTTCCATTCCCTGTCCTGTTATCTCTTACTCTTACTTATCCTCTTGCTTTTATCATTTTCCCTATTTCTCTTTTGCTTCTTTTCATGTGCAGTAACTCCTTTCCCTTACTCTACCATCAACCTGCTTTTGGTTCTTCTCTTTTTTTTTCTGCAAGAAAAAACATACATCTGCCTGTGAATATATGTGAGCAATATTGTTTGTGAGAAAGAATGTTTACTATAGACAGAAAATTAATATATAATTTCTGGAATGTAAAGTTGACCTATACTGTATATACTGTAAATTAGTATACAAGTTTGTCACATATTTTTATATGTGTGGTGTACTCATATGACATGAGCTTCTCCTTTCAAGTTTGTTAATATGGTGTTGAAGAAGATCCATACTGCTTAGAACAGGAGTGACTAATCTTGGCAACTTTAACACTTGTGGACATCAACTCCCAGAATTCACTAGCTAGTCATGCTGACTGGGGAATTCTGGGAGTTGACCTCCACAACTCTTAAGAGTTGCCAGGGTTGGACACCCTGGTTTAGAATATGACTATACTTTTGAATTATGTGCCACAATGTAAAATTTATAACTCTCTAAAAAAGTACAGGTTTACTCAGCATGGGGCATCGAAGAAGAAAGGATGACAACATCGGAAAAATGGTGTGATATATAAGTGCAGTCTTGGATCAAAAATAAGTATTTGCTTTCTGATTAAAAACTGGCCCTTTATTAATGACATGGAATGTGTGGTCAAAATTTTATGATATATTTAAAATTGCACTGAATTATTTTCTCCATTAGTAATATATTTTAATACAAAATTTTCTCTTTTTGTTGTATCCTTTTTCAGTTTCTTTTTGTATATTAAAGCAATAAAAAAATAAAATATGTGTGTCAAATGCACATATTAAAAAAAAAGAATCTCAAGAGTTGGTGTCAGAGCCAATGAGATGAATATTGGACCTTGCCCAAGACTTTCTATAATTTTATACTATTTTTTAACGTCCACTCTTTCTTTTTGAGATGGAATCATCTTAAATTCAGAGATATTTTCCTTTCAAGAGATGGTATCTATTGCCACAGTGAAATGGGTAGCAAACAAATTTAATAAATAAATATGGTATTTAAACAAAATTTATAGTATCTACAGAATGTGGTAAAAGAGTGAAGATGTTGGCTGGGACAGTACATTGATGCTCTGTCTACTTTGGATGTGTATCTTCCATACAGTACACATAAAAAACCATCAGAGCTTCAGTTGCATAGTTGAGGCCATCAATGTGAGACTTTTTACTATATTCTGTAGACATTTTACCATATTCTGTAGATATATTTGGCTACTTTCTTGACTCAATTTCTGCAGCTTTTTCCCCAGCTGTATCTTGTTCCCATTTTGATCCAAGTTCTGTGATTCAAAAAAATGAACATTAACTCCTATCTATTAATTCACTGTTTTTAAAAGTCTGTTCTCCTTAATATTATGAGGAATTATTACTAACTGCAAGGTACCACTTCGGTGGGACGATAACAGCATTCCATGTGCTTTGCCATATAGCCATACTGGCCACATGACCACAAAAATTGTCTTCAGACAACACTAGCTTCCTTGGCCAAGAAATAAAGATGAGCATCATGCCCTAGAGTCGGACACGACTGACAGGGAAAACTTTTATTAAGACTTTAGAAGGGTATCATGTATCCACCTAAACTTAGCTGTACTTGTAGTTAAAGGGCAAACTGTAGAGTTTATGTACTTCTTCATTGGAGAAAGATCAATCTAAATGCTGGATTTTGACTACTAGTCTATTTTTTATGCTATTAGTTTGTATTTATTCATGAGGGTTTTTTATTTTGGCAACTACAGAGATAACCTTGGAGAAGTTAGCAAAATGTTAATTCAGGCAGAGAAAGGAAGAAAATGTTAGAAAAAAATTTGAAAGTGACTCTAAACTGGCCTGCCTCGAAGGGCTGATATGTTACTTGAACATTAAATGTGGGGAAAATATCTTGGAATGTGAATATGAACCTCTCAGTGTGATGTGGCTACAAAGAAAAAGATAAATACTATTGTACTGTAGGCCTGGAGAATGCAATGACTCTTTAAATTCTTGGGTAAAGGATGCCATAGGAAGACATGCTTTCTTGCTTTGTTCCAGAGTGCAAGATACATGATAATTTATATTTAAATAACAGGAAGCCAGATTTCATTGGGCAGTAGAAAAAACATTAATGTAGTAAAAAGTATTTGTCAATGGAACTAATTAACCAGAGAGGGGGTAGGCTTCCTTTCACTGATTGTGTTCAAAAAAGCTAAAATAACCATCTGTTGGAGACATTTTAATTTAGATTCCTGTATTGAGTAGGACATGATCACCTAAATGCCCACTTCAAACTTTATGATTGTGATTCTAGTTAATGATGGGCCAATTTACATTTTAATTTTGGCAAGTCATCACATCAGAGAATTTGTCATGACATGTTATATTCTTAAAAATCCACTGTTTTTAGAAGATTTTTGCATATACAGTATGTATATCAATGAATTATCCACAAGTGAGCTTGATTAAAAATGTTTTACACCAGTCAAATGAATACAGCCATGTAGAAAATTGCTTTGAAAAATCTGCAGATGGAGCCAAACCAATTCATAAAAATTGCGTAAACTTAATTTTTTTTATTTGTTTGTCAAACATGTACAAGATAGCAGGTATGGGTATAAATATAAACATAAATGAAGTAAATACAGATAAATGAGGACAAAAGGACAGTAGGACAGAGACGGTAGGCACGCTGGTGCGCTTATGCACGCCCCTTACAGACTCTTAGGAATGGGGTAAGGTCGACAGTAGACAGTCTAAGATTAAAGTTTTTGGGGTTTGGGGAAGAAACCACAGAGTCAGGTAGTGAACTCCAGGCATTGATCACTCTGTTGCTGAATTTGTATTTTCTGCAGTCGAGTTTGGAGCCATTTACATTAAGTTTGTATCTATTGTGTGCTCGTGTATTGTTGCGGTTGAAGCTGAAATAGTCATTGACAGGTAGGACCTTGTGGCAGATAATTTTATGAACTACATTTAGATAGGTTCGAAGGCGATGTAGTTCTAAATTGTCTAAGCCCAAGATTTCCAGTCTGGTGGAATAAGGTATTCTGTTGCGAGTGGAGGAGTGGAGGACTCTTCTCATGAAATATTTTTGGACTCTCTTGATTGTATTAATGTCCAATATGCAGTGCGGGTTCCAGACAGGTGAGCTGTATTCGAGAATTGGTCTAGCGGATGTTTTGTATGCTCTAGTTAGCAGTGTAATATTGCCAGAGAAGAAGCTATGCAAGATTAGATTGACTACTCTTAGTGCCTTTTTGGCAATGTTGTTACAGTGGGCTTTGGCACTTAGATCATTAGATATGAGTACTCCAAGATCGTTGACAGAATGAGGGTCGTCTACAAGGTTGTGTCCTCCAAGCTTGTATTTTGTGTTCTGATTCTTTTTGCCAATGTGTAAGACAGAGCATTTGTTGGTTGAGATTTGAAGTTGCCACTTGTTTGACCATTCTGATACATAGTCAAGGTCTTTTTGAAGGGTAGTAGCATTGCCTGTGGTGTTAAATAGTTTGACATCATCGGCGAAGAGAACGCAGTTGCTTATAATGTGATTACAAAGGTCATTTATGTAAAGTATGAAGAGTGTAGGTCCTAGAACGCTGCCTTGAGGGACACTATTATTGACAGGTGCAGGATTTGATAGAGAACTCTCTATTTTAACCACTTGTTGTCTGTTTGACAGGAACGCAGTTATCCAATCATGTAGGGGTCCAGAGATGCCATAAGATTTTAGTTTCAGAAGTAGTTTGTCGTGTACCACTGAATCAAAGGCTTTACAAAAGTCTATGTAAATTGCATCTACTGCTTTACCCTGATCAAATTGTGTAGTTCATATGTTTTTGCAGTGTAGGAGTTGCAGATTACAGGATATTTTTTTCCTGAAACCAAATTGTTTGTTAGAGAGTAGGTTGTTGGTTTCTAGGTGGAGGGTAATGGATTGGTTTATGATTGATTCCATGACTTTGGAGGTGACACAACATAATAAGATTGGTCTGTAATTTTCGACGTTGCTGGGATCTCCTTTTTTGAAAATAGGGATGACTGTGGCTAGTGACCATAAGTTGGGTAAGGAGCTAGTCCTGAAAGATTTATCAAAGATTATGCTTAGAGGTTCAGCTAAGGCTGTGGAGAGCTTTTTTAAGAAGTATGCACATAGTCCATCAGGTCCAATAGATAGAGATGTTTTTAGGTTGCGTAATGCCTTTTCAACAATATCTTCTGTAAAATAAATTTGTGTTAGATCGTTGTAATTATTTGTGGTACAACTACCGTAGGAAATATTGGGCATGAGCCATTGCTGTTTACAAAGACTGAGCTGAAGAATGTGTTAAAGAGGTTGGCTTTAACGGTTTCATTGTTATAGTCTTTACCATTAGGATCTTTAAGAGGTGGGATGGATCTCGAGTCTTTGAGTTGGTTGTTTACAAAGTTATAGAAGGCACGGGTTAATTTCATGCATAGAAGGTTTTCTTCTTGAATAATGTGATAATTGGTGCATTCAGTCTTTATTTGGTGGCATAGATTTTTGTAGCGGCTTTTAAAGTTAGCAACGTAGTCAGTTTTGTTTTTTTGCCAAAGAGATCTTTTTTGGATTGGAGCTTCCTTATTTTTATGGGTAATTTGTTTTTCTTGGTTTTGGCGGTTATTAGTGGTACGCATAGTTTAATGACTTGATTTTGAGCAAAAAGATATTGTAGTGGTCTTCGATAGTATTACAGCCAGAGAATAGTATTTGCCAATCAAGAGATGAGAGGTCAGCATCTATGTTATCATAGTTGGCTTTTTTAAAGTTATAATTGGTTATCCCATCATTATGTTGATTTTTATAAGGACGTATATTGAGACAAAAGTCAATCATGCTGTGGTCACTGTTGGAAAAAGGTTCTTTTATTTGTAGTCCATAAATTGAGTGTAAACTGTTGCAGAAGTTGAGATTGAGGCAATTGTTGAATCTAGTGTTGTTTGTTACTAGTTGATCTAGCCCTAGATTGGTAATAGCATTGTATAGGGTTGAATGAATGGGTTCAGTTGTACATTCATTTAGTGTCCAGTTAATATGAGGAAGGTTGAGATCACCAAGAAAAATAAGAGGGTGTGGGTAGGAGGCTGCCCACGTTAGTAGTGAGGTTAACTTGTTCGCATGTGTGATGTCGTAATCGGGGGCTCTATAACATAGTAAGAAGCGAAGTGTGGTATTTAAGGACAGCTCACAGACTATTGTTTCTGGTAGAGCGAGTTCATGTGTAACTTGAATATTTTTTAGGTTTAGTGACTTTTTATAGAAGATGGCAACTCCACCTCCTCTGCGGGTTTTGCAATTGGACCGGTAAACATGATAGTCTCTTACTTTGATAATGGAGTCAGGGAGGGATGCGTTCAGCTATGTTTCGCAGACAAATATAATGTCGAATTTAGCAGTTTTTAGTAAGAGAAGGAGTTCGGGTATTTTGTTTACAATGCTTCTTGCGTTAATTAGCTTGCATTTAAGATCAGTAGTGGGTGATATTGAGGAAGTAAGAGGCGTGCATACCTAGTTTTGGATGATGGGGGTTTGGTTTTGGATGATGGAGGGTTGGATGTTGGGTTGGTTTTGGATGATGGGAGGTTGGTTTTGGATGATGGAGGGTTGGATGTTGGGTTGGGTTTGGGTGATGGGAGGTTGGATGTTGGAAGGTGGATTGTGGAACTTCTTTTTAATGCAGTCAGCACGGTAGTCAATGTATAAGTCGGTATATCCTTGGTTATGAAGTCTTTTGAGTTCTGCATGGAGTTCGTGGGAGCGGATTCGTTGAAGTATGGATAGGTCTGGCCGTGAGCGAAGTTTGTCATGGTTGGAGTTATTTCTGGCAATAGAGTTTATGGTATAAATGGATTTTCATTTGCTGATTTCATCCTTGCAAACGACTCTACAGAATCGTGGGGCCACCGAACTGTCTCTGTACTTGAATTCGGGGCCATCTCTGGAGACTTCGATGATTTCATCGGGGGACATGGTTGGTGCAATAATGTTGCGAACCTTTGAGATATCAGGATCATTGGTGACATCTAGCCCAAATAAAATAGTGTTATTACGTTTTTGTTCACGCTCAAAGGTGTCTTTGATGAGTAAGGATATATTGTTAGGTTGGTTGGTAGATGTTTGTGGTTGCGCTTGTGGTTGAGGTAGTGGTTGTTGTGTTAGGATAGGATTTTGAGCAAATGAGTTTCCATTTTTTTGTATTGTAATTTCTTTTCCCAAAGATGTGAAATGTGCTTCTAAACGTGCTTCTAAACGTGTTTCCATGGAGTCCATGTATGTTTGTTGTGTTTTTATGGTTGTTTCTAAGGTTTGGAACCTATCAGACATGGTAATTAGGTTATCCAGTATTGGTAAACATGGTGGACAGAAATAAGGAAATGTGGGAGCTGCTTGTAGAAAATTGGCTACATATTTGTTTATTTCCAGGCAGGTGTGGTGGGCATACTTTGTGCATATAGCAATTCACATGTGTGGCTCATGGCAACAAGCAACAAAATGCTTTTATGGATTTGCTGCAACTACTGAAGCCCAGAAAACCACGAGAAGGAAATTTAAAGTGAGCATAACCCTAATAGTTAGAGTGCAGTACTGCAGGCTACTTCTGCTGCCTGCCGGCTGCCTGCAATTTGGCAGTTCAAATTTCACCAGGCTCAAGGTTGACTCAGCCTTCCATCCTTCCGAGGTGGGTAAAATGAGGACCCAGATTGTTGGGGGCAATATGCTGACTCTGTAAACTGCTTAGAGAGGGCTGTAAAGCACTGTAAAGTGATATATAAGTCTAAGTGCTATTGCTATTGCTAATAATTGTATGTGTCACTTTATTTTACATTTTTTATTTAGTAATTTTTAAATACAATCCAGAGTTATGTTATTTGATTTGGGCTGAAATATAAATCTTTTGAATGGATGGATCAATGGACAGATGGACAGACAGAAAAACAGACAGATAATTTTGTATGGGTTACTAACAAATAGATATAAATCAGACATATAAAATGAGAAATGGAATGCTTATTATACAACTGAAAGTTGTTTTTCTATTAAAACATGGTGAAGGATTGCTTTTATTGTACATCAAAAGAACATTAAAGACAATAATTTAAAGTAATAGAATAGTCTTGGCTTAATGTGAACAATAAATGCTTAGTCTGAAAAGATTATTAATATTATCATCACCTGCAATTGGCTGCCCAACCAAACAGGCATGGCACTCTTGGTATACAGTAATATAGTATACTGCTATATTATGTACTTAAGCATCATTCCCAAAGGATTTAGGGATTCTGTATCAAATTTGAAGTAGCATTATCCTTTTTATTATTCATAATAGTCTCTTAAGTATAGTTAGCACAATAATAATTCCAATGTTGTTTCTACAATTGGCAGTATATAGCTAGACTTATCTAGATTTAATTGCTAAGCATGTTAGGCTTGTGGAATAGAATGGAATGGAATGGAAAAGACCAATACATTCTGGACTCTGAAATACCTTTGCCAAAAAAAGATGATAGTAAAACACTTTTTTTAAATTTGGAAGCATCCTGAAGTATCTGTTTGAGTAATATTTAAGGTAAGGGTATCAGGGATATTTTTGTAAAGCCTATCTGAGTCCCTAGGGATTGGGCGGCATAGAAATCCAGCAAAATAAATAAATAAATAAATAAATAAATAAATAAATAGGGAGGCAACACAGTGGCAGTTAAAATGGTGGGCTTGTCAGCTGGAAAGTGGTAGTTCAGGTTCAAGACAGAACATGGTCAGCTTCCATCCTCACCCCAGCTCCTGCTGACCTAGCAGTTCAAAAGCAGGAAAATGTGAGTAGATAAATAGGTACCACTTTGGTGAGAAGGTAACAGCACTCTGGGACAGCACTGGCTCAATGGCCATGAAACATAGATGAGCACTGCCCCCTATAGCTGGCAACGACTAGTGGAGTAAAATCCATAGGGACTCCTTTATCTTTTATCTGGGATAGGATAGAATTGGTGAAAATGTTAAATCACAACCACATTCACAATTGAGGGAGGAACGTGTTGTAAAGATGAAGAATAGTATAAATGAGTCAGGCCATATTAAATCATTCTGATTTAAACGATTAAATGATTTAATATATATAATGTGTTGAGTACATTTGTGCACTTTACATAGAAATGGATCTGGAGGAACTGGTTTAGTCACCTAATATATTAGGACCTAATATAATTCTTTTAAAAGACTGTCAATGTAGATGTGTAAGTGTAGCACAGTAAAATATAACATTAAGAAACTACAGATATTCATTCAAACCAGCTGTTTAAATAAGCCAACAATCCATAAATATTGAAGAGCCTTTTCATTGCTATGATTTAATATTTAATGTAGTGTAAATCCAGTAGTTGTGTGTATGAAAAGAAAATGGGCTTAACTGTGTTACCTCAAATATGAAGTAATGCAATATGCAGCATAGATAATCTGTACCCATGTCATGTAAAGACTCAGTCCGAGGTAAAGAAAAATATGTCTTAGAATTTCAAAGAAGCAACATTCACACATAGTCAATTGTGCAGCGTCACTCTGGCACTTTATACTGTAATCCAGATATAATCCTTGTTTCTTCTGATATTCCCATTATAAGATTGTATAAAGTTCACAGAGGTATGCAGAAATCTCATAGTTATTTAATACATCAGGGTTATTTACCGTATTTTTTGGAGTATAAGACGCACCTTTTTACCCCCCAAAAGAAGGTGAAAACTTGGGTGCGTCTTATACACCGAATGTAGCCCCACCCACCCACCCACCCACACCCTTTGGCTTCTGTCTTCCAGCAATTTACCTGTTTGCAGCAAAGAGGGAAGAGCCTGTAAAGCCAAGCAAGTCACTAGCAGCTTCCCGATCTACAGCTGACTTGCCACGTGCTAAAATGAAACTGAAACTGCAAAGAGACAAATAGCTGGGAGAGACACGCAGATTTTTATTTTTTGCTGAACTGGATGGAAGGGGGTAAGTGAATAACTATAAATGTCTGTAGAATGTTCAAATTATTAGACTTATTTTTTAAAGACTGCTTTATTATTGTTCTAGAGCCAGGGGTCTCCAACCTTGGCAATATTAAGACTTGTGGACTTCAACTCCAAGCTTTGCTGGCTGTGGAATTCTGGGAGTTGAAGTCCACAAGTCTTAAAGTTGCCAACGTTGGAGACCTCTAGACAACTTAACAAAATAAAGAAGCTTTTTAAAATAAATGCTTGCTCTGAAGAGGCCCAGTGCTATTGTATCTTCTTTTAAATAATAGAGAATAATGTATACTTCCAGAAATTTTAATTAATTTTAACAGCTCTGTACAAGTATAGTCTGAAATGTAACAGTGTCCTGTTTAGTATTAGAGTTTAGTAGTATATGGAGTAGATCTATTTAAATAATTGGGAGGAGTTAGTGTGACTACATTTAAGAAAACTTTCTGGCATAATGTACATTTCTCCAATTCTTTGCTATTTCTATGGGTCAAGCACACATGCACAGAAATACACAGCAAACAGTGTATATCATCTGTGCTGTTTGCTGTTTACTGTTTGGCAAATTGCTTGGAGGCAGAGGCCTTTTTTCCTTGTTTTCCTCCCCCAAAACTATACTCCGGTGCGTCTTATACTCCAAAAAATACGGTAATACACTTTCTTATATTAAGGTGCTTATGACAGAATCAGTAAAAAAATATTTAACACGGAGAAACGTCTATATCCACCCTTTATTTCCCCCTGCATATATTTTGCCCCCACTTGCCCTAAAATCAACCATGGCATTTATAATTCCCATGGTATAATGATACTCTTTGGATACCTTGCCTTCTGCTATTCTATTGTACGTTGTAAAAAATACATAGACAAATCTTCAGTTTATTGCATCACTGTTTAAAATTAATTCTGAAGTATAAAAAATAAATAGTTTTGACCCTTGTAAATATGCCTCACATTTTTAGCATCTATTTGACATGAAAAAACTCCTCTTGTCTCTCACCCACATAAAAAGAAAACTGCATTATGAGTTGCTTTTTCTCTTCATTTAAAAAGCTAAATATATTAATCATTTTTCTTCCATAGAATAGTTGTAGGAAATAATGTTAAGATAGCTCAAATATCTGTTTCCATAACAAATCAATCTTTTAGTATTTTGGTGACATTAAACTTTGCAGAAACCTCTACATGATTCTTTAAATCCTTTTAAACTCTTACTTTGAAGACATCACAAAATTTGTGAATTACATATGCTTTGTGTCAACCAAATACAAAATTTCATTCTCGATCAATTCATTGTTTTACAAGTCACTTTAGAACAATCTATCACTGTTATAAAATTGTCAGAATTTTCTTGCTGCTTATATTTCTGTAACCTGTGTTTGTCATATTTACCTTATTCTTCTTTCTCTTTCGGTGAAATCTTAACAGTTCTTTATGTTGTCTTGACACAAAATTTACAGCTGCATATTCCAGAAGTGCCGAGAACACAAAAAGCAAGCAAACGGCCATCCAGATGTCAATAGCCTTGACATATGAGACCTATAGATAGAACAGAGTAGAAGATTGCTGGTATAAAAACATAGGACAGTGTAATGTCTCCAAATGTCAAGGGAAGAAAATGTGTCTCCTCAAATCATAGTAAAGAGTGAACTACAACAAAACGATGAAAGAAGAAAATATGAATGTCCTACAAGCAACATTATTAGAAAGGCGTTTTAGTGTCAAAACAGTATCTTTAAGACTTTATCTTTATGACATTCCATGTTAGGCAAAAATATGCTAGATCACCTGAAGTAATCATCAAAGGTTATTCATAGTGAAAGGCAGAAAACTTTGACTCGAATTACTGAATGTTTGGTATTCCATTTATGATGCTTTATGGCTTCCATCATTCTACAAGAATTATCAGGTAAACAAATAAGATTGACATAACTGCCACAATTTGTTTTCTGTATATTGAAATAAAATAATTTAGTTTGTTTTCACTTTTTTAAAATAATAACTCACTTTTCTTATGGCTATGGCTATGTGATGGCTTGACTAATGCTACTTGTCAATGATAGCCATGATTACAGAAAGAAATGTAGAGCCCTATTACAAAAGTAAAGTAGCAATCCATACTATATTGTAAAGCCTGCCTTATTTAGAAATAGACAATATATAAGATGCAATGACATATGTCTATTTCTATTTCCAATTAACTTTAATATTTACAATATAAGAAGAACAGCTTTAACAGCTACTGTATATATGAGAGACAATTCTCTATAATCAATCGAAATGAAAACCTTCAGGCTCACCTTTGGGAGTGAAGCCCGTGATCCTGAACTCTGGGTTGTCATAGTGAGTACAGTTGTTATACCTAAAGCCACTCTAGCTGGAGCGGCATCCATGTTGATCCAAAATGATACCCATGATAGTATGACAATCAGGAGACTGGGAATATACATTTGAATGAGATAATATCCCATCTGCCTTTCAAGATGGAATCGAACTTCAATGCAGGTAAACTTTCCTGGTTATAACAGAGAACAACTGTTAGAGGAACCAGTTATATTCCATTATCAGCTGCCCTTGATGCAATGACAAAATAATGTCAATTACTTTTTGCTTGTAATGTTGTATTACAACATCTCTCACTAATTGTTCATATACTTGTTCATTTATTTATTGTATCTGTACCCTACAACTCCTATAGTTCTCATTCAAGTTCCTGGAAATAAGAGCATTTAATGATCTGCTTGTGAATTCCAGTCAATGTGATTAAACCAATCTTGCCTGGAATAGTACAAACAAATTGCATGCTTATAATGGTTAAACTCTTTGTAAGCAACTTAAGTACAGCTGAATTCTACCCAGTGCCCAAGTTTATGAGCCAGAAAATCCTGTAAGGATTTCCAGGATGAATCCAGATTTATTTCTACTTTAGGGAACCCGTGGCCCACTGGGTCATCTTTTCAGAGATATTTCCTTATCAGATTCCTCAATTTCTTCAACAATGACAGAATTTCCTTGAAAAAATTGACAGCATCTTCCTTGAAAATAACCCATTTTGAACATTTTGTATTGTATCAGAAACTGTTTAATGATAATTTCAATATCATTAAATGTTTTATAAAATCTGCTGAATTTCAATTCCACAGGAATCATAGGTACTGAATTTTGGACACATTCTGTAAGTTAACTGATTTGAGGTACTTTGGTTCAAAAGAAGTCCCACTATGTACAGTTTTGTTCAGTTAAATGTTACAGAGAGTTTTATAGTATAATTTACAGAAAATATCCATTTAAATAACTTTAAAGCAAATATAATTCATTTAAAGAGATTTATTATAACCTCCTAAATAGATAATTAAAGATGGAGTTACTTCAGTAATGATGTTAATAATAACAATTGGCTGTCTAAAACTCACTTTACTCTGCTTCTTTGTAGGGCTGATGCTAACAACAAACAAAAAGAATGCAAAAATACGTGCAAAATGCAATAATAATTGTTTCTTTGAAAATCGGAGGTAATCAACATGTTACTATTCCTACTTATTACACTATGATCATTTACTTTAATCAACAGTGGTAGAAGCACAGCTGTTCCCAGTGGTCATAAAGATGCTTGATTTCCTGTTTTGATAAATATCCAGAAGCATTCCAGATGTAAAACATTTGTATGTGAAAAATAAGCCAAAAAACATAGGGGAGCAGCAGCAGAATCTTTATTTTATCATAATGACATAGGAAGTTTTTTTCCTGAATCAGCAATCTCGTTTTTTAATATCAATATCAATAACAATATTTATGTCCTCCTTTATAGTTCCGAAATTGG